>WHYT01017445.1:17928-42304 GCA_009806455.1 Tetrax tetrax | reverse complement strand
AAAAAGAATGACCACATGCTGACCTGCAGATTCTCAAGAGAGCTTCAGAGACTACAAGCATCATCAGTGGAATAGCTGTTCCCTCCCTGACAACAGCAAGTTTTACTGTAGCAGCTCCTGAGGTGGGTTTCTCTCCTAATGTCACTTTCATGTCCTATTGTATCATAACACATCCAGTTCAAGAGGTAAAACAAGTTCCCAAAGCCGATGAAAATGAGCTGACAAAAGCACTTACATTTTCTCCTAAACTGATGCCTGTGATTTAGTGACACTTAGAGTAACAATAAAAGTAAACTCTGCAAGTGAGTAAACAAAAACCATTTCCTGCTTATGTTCGTTGTTCATACTTTAGGGAAAGGCTTGGAAACTCCAACTTTCCAAGTATTTACCAGTACATGAGCATGAAAGCCTTTTTTGTTAGGCATAAAGATTGACTCCGGATTTTTTTCAGCTATAAATCTAAATGCTCCCAGTTTTCTAATATGAATTTCATTGTTATTTACTCTGGTTAAAAAAAAAAAAAGTTGTTTTTTTTTTTTTTTTTTTACCATTTTTTCTGGTTAAAAATGGTTAGTTATCTGCCAGGTGGACCACCTTTTTTTTCTTCCCCTCTTATATGTGAGAATTGCCAACTTGACAGCATGGAAGTCTGCATCCCCTACGAGGCACAACTGTACAGTAAGTGCAACAGCAAGTTATTTCTCCCCACTGCTGTACTGCAGTGTTTCAAGCTTCCTTCAGAAGGACAACCATAAAGAATTAGAATATAAATCCTTTCTAATGCCCATTCCATCCTTGGTCAATCTGCTATCACTGCTAAGTGGAGCGCCAGTTAGTGTCAGTTGTAATGGTGTTTTCTGTACTACAAACATTCTTCAACTGGGAACTGGACTGAAAGACCATCATCTCATTCGCACCGGAAACCAAAACAGTCATCATGCTGTAATAACTTTTGGTCACTGCTAGCCCAGACCTCATCAAACCAGTGACCTTGAAGTGAAAAGGTCTGCGTCCCACTCCCTTTCCTTCCATTTCTCAAGCAGAACAGCAAAGCCAAGAGTTCTTAGGATTGGAAAGAATCCAAGTGTAATGATATGTCATTGAACCCTGAGCCCTAAACTGGAAGCCAGTGAGATCTATTCCCTATCACTCTTCTAAGCAAAGATTAAGGAAAGTCAAACAAAACCCCCTCAAAAATAAAAAACCCCAAAGATTCCATTTTCAGCACCAGGCTATGAGCTGTGTGATACCTATGAAACGCATAATCGCCAGCCCCAAGACATCCCTCATCACCAGCTGATAAACCATCCAAAATTTTCCTATTGCAATCACCTTTGCTATAGTCTGATTTATATGCAGAGCACTGAATATTTTGGAGTCAGTCCACTGTAACCGACCACTTAAATTATTGGGTCCTTATTTATTTGAATTATTAGTTCAGATTAATCGCAGAGATTTGTTACTGAGCCAATGCTGCTCTATTATCCCTGTACTACTTGAGCCAAGTAGTAAGATGGTTTGGAACAACAGAGATTAAGTTTAGGTTCACTCTCTTATTTCTATTTTAAAAAGTTATAAGTACTGCATTAACTGGGTTGTAATATACATAGTGATCTCTAATTTCCACTCTTTTTGTGGTTTTCTTTTTTTTTTTGCGCAAGAGTTGCTGTCTTTCTGCTTTCAGAGAATCAAGACCCAGAATTTAAAGTGAGATCTGTGTGTATATATATACACATATATATATACATGCACTACAAAAACTACAGCACAAATATCTACATATGTTGTCAGTTTAAAACAAGTTAATCTAAGGCTCTGAAAATATTCAATACCTGAGCATTCTACTTTTAGGTCCATGATATTTAAAATTACTGAGGCTGGCTTTTGCATCGCACATGAGACTTTCTCTGTTAAAAAACACAACTGTAAATCTGTTTTCTCATGCCCAAGTACTCCTTTATGAGAGATGTAAGGAAAAGCAGTGTGGATTGTCATGAACAAAGCAATAATAATGAAATTAGAAACAAAAGAATCAGACAGAACAAAGCTTTTTTTTTCAAAAAGATTTGAAGTCACACACAAAACATTTGTTCTGCTCCAGCTCTTTGTGAACTAATTGGCTCTCCTGGAGGGACAGGTAATTGTACTTGACTACACAAGCTGTCCTGAAGCTCCCTTGGAAAGCTCCAGTAAGCTTCCAGTGTTAGCAGCCATCAAGGATTTCACAGGTCAGGCATCGGATCGATACAGCTAAAAGCAGCAGGGACTGTAATGTCGACAGCAGGTTTCAGAAAACGCTGCAAGTGCCAGTTTGTTCCCCTTCATGCAGAAGCTCAAGACAGCTTAATTAACCCTTGGAAAATACAATTTATCCAGAGGCTCTGCAGGTCTGTACTAGGCCTTATTGGTGAACTGATAGCAGAGGTACTGCAGCTGGCAGCTCCGAATTCCCATTTCCCCCTTTAATGCTGTTTCAGTTAGGATGCAAACAAAACCTGATTTTAGGTGGATGTGTTTGCCTTGTCCTGAACAGCATGCTACAGGAGGCCACGAAGGCAGCTATTTTGTTAGAACTCACTTGTGGTTTCAGCAGGAGCCTGGCCCAGCGAGTGCATTGATCACTCACATCTTGGGTTGTGTGTGTGTGCATCTGAGTGTGTGCATGTGTGTGAGGGAGAAAAAGAGAGAGGGGGAAAGAGTCATCTCCCACAGGTCTAAATGCTTCTTTGCCCTCTTGAAAAGATGTTCCCTTGTTAGTTGTCTATTTTTTACTGTCTTTTAATACCACATGGCCATGAAAAGTACAGACAAGGTAATTTTCCACATCCCAAAACACCTACATTTAAGAAGACAAAGAACTTGCCAGGACTGACAGACCAGTAAGAAGTTAGCTTCTCTGATGTGATATTCAAATTTGTGTCTCCAATGTCAGGCCAAGAGGCCAAAGTGGTTATCCTTCCACAGCTCTTTTCAAGCTAAGGAAATCTTCTAAGACATGCATAGAGCAAGTAAGAAACAAAAAAATATCCAAGTTACCGAGGCTTCGCAATTTTAACATATAAATCCGCCTGTGAATTCAGCTGAAAAGTTATTTTAAATATTAACTACTTACACCTCCAGGAGCTATGTTTTTAATTTGTCTAATTTAAGTTAGACAAATTAAAATCTTGTTCGGTTTATATTTACTTTATTTAGTGAATGAAAACATGCTGCTTTTGTTCCAGAACAGTGAACTCTCACTGGAAAAAGTAAGGTAGATGCTACTTTCCTTCCACTGGTTTGTAACTGTTCCTTAAGGCAAAAGACTGTGTGGATGAGTAGGATGAAGTAGATAAAATCAAATTAGAAAGATTTTTTTTTTACATTTGTGCGTGCATATCATCATATACACTCACAAAAATATGTGAAGACTTGTGGCATTAACTATGCAAATTTGAATCCACATTTTCATCTTCAATAACTATTGAAGACATAGGAATTCATGATGAAACACAAAAATGCTCAACAATAAGTAACCAGGATTATTAAAAAAAGCAAAAGCAAGCTAGTCTATATCCATGATGCACTCACAAAAACACAGCACAAAAAGCACTTGATAGAATTATTTAATGTATCTATGTCACAGTCCCCCTATCCAAGCAACTAGATATTAATTTTTCAGGATAGCTTGTAAGAGACAGTCTGCCAGAGGTAGTGAAAGATGCTGCTTGAAGGTCTGCAAGCAAAGGGTAATGATAGATACTTGACACATTTCAACCTGGTATATTGCTACCTACTGGGGAGCCAGAATGTTCTGAGGTAGGCCCACGCTCATTTGACATTTGTATTAATGACAGGCAAGAAAAAAAAAAAACAAAACAGGGCTTGGAATGACAAATGCAGAAGTGGAGAAAGGACTGGACTGTGTCCAACGTAGGTGTGCAAATACAGAAGATGCATTGTGGAGGAAGAACTTGAGCTTACTCATGTAAAGGCTAATTTCACATGAGCAAAATCATCTTAAATACAAGTATACTGCACTCTCCATGAGGAGAGGGTTTTGCAGATGAATTGGCAACAACAACAAAAAAAAGGACATAAGTAGGCAATAGAAAATAAGTTCTGTGGCTGCTTACTGTAAGTCTGTCTCCATAATTTGAGAAAACATCCTACTGTTTTCAAGTCTTCACTTACAGTTGGGCCTAGAACCAGAAGATGCTTGAAAAGACCACAGAATCCAGTTGTTTATCCAAGATTTATGAGATCAAGAAGGATAAAAGAAGCACTCCTAAATGTGTTGTCCCAATTCTTAGGAAAGCTTGAAGCTGAACTGAAGAATGCACAAGATACTAGACAGTGCTAATGGCAAAATTTATGATTATTGCTAGAATGTTAATTACATAAGTGGAAATTTTTGACCACAGACTATACATACATGTCCATGGTAAGACAATGAGGTATGAAAAGAAGAGCTGAATTATCTTAATTTCAGCCACCAGTCCCCTTGCCGTTTCTTTTTTTTTTCCTGTCACTATCTCCTTTTATCTTTATCCACACCTTCAGTTTTGTTTGTTTGGGGTTTTTTTTGTTGGTTGTTTGGTTGGTTTTGGGTGATTTGTTTCTTGTTGGGTTTTTTTTTGGTTGGGTTCCTCCCTGCTCCCCCAAATATTTGCCACTGTAAGGACCTGATCTCTACTGAAATCGCTTGGTGCTACCATGGCACGTAGCAACATCTGACCAGCTGGTGTGCATGTGAGAACAGTCACAAAATTCGTAGTTAAAGCCACAATATGCTCTTGTGCTTAACAAAGTCAGGACTGCAAGATGTCACACTTCCAGAGCTGTTCAGAGACACGCTAGTGTCCGTGCTGGTTAGACTGCTTGCTTTCATCTGCCACTGCTTGCAATCGACTTTAGAAACAAAAATAGGGGTTGTGAGCATTTTTCTTCAGGAAATAGAAACAGTTTCTGAGGAGACGCAACGAAGCGCATTTTATGACAGTTCCAGAATATAGTAAGTAGAGATCCTTAAGGAGAGTTCTACCCTGATATATTCTAAGCAGTGCTATTCAGTAGAATCTGTAAGAGCAAAATCTAAATCTGTCATAGCTCAAAAATTCCATTTTAATAATATCAACAAAGAGCTTTTACATTCCCACAATACAGTTTAAAAACTAAATCCTCCTGTTAATTATAAGGGAGTGCAGGCTCTCCAAGGTTGAGTACCTATTTCTGTTTAAAGGTCGACACTTTAAGTGCTCTAAAAATCCACATACTTACTCAAATTGCCTTGAAATTTGGTGTGCCTCTTGGGGATCCAAGGCAAGGGTAGAGTCATAAGCTTAGGGTCACGTTTGTCTGTGCTTTTCAAGACATGTCTTGAAAAAACAGCTTTTCCTAAATGACAATTCTGATAAACTGTTGTTTCTATTTTTGCATATCCTTAGTGGATCAAACAATGTGCTCCAAATGTTCTTAACATTCAACATTTGCCACCCTTCATAGGTAAGTGTCTAAATTCCTGACCCTAAGAGACTATAGAACATATTAGGATTCTGAAATCAAGAATGGCTTCGACCTTACTGACCAACTTTAAAATCAGCTGAGTGGTACAAGAGGATGTATAATATTTACGTACTTTATTTTATTTCTAGTGGCAGTTTGCATTTGAACCTCAAAATGAATTCTGAAAACAGAGCAGATATTTCTAATGCAAAAGCCTTTGACAAAGGCATTTTATTATTTAAGGTAAATAAAATTATAATATATTTTAAAAAGACAGTTACAGGTATGAATTCTTTCTTGGAGGACAGAGGAACTAATGAACAGCGAGGAGATCAAGAAAGCAATAACATTTTAAGTGCGGTGGGGAGCCAGACAGGTGGGTCACAAGACTGAAAAGAATCTGAAGACCAAGAAGGAAGACGGTTAGCAATTCTCATCCTTTTTTTCTCTCCTTATGACTGTTTCAGGGGTTTCAGAGGCTCCTCCACCTTTGCGTCAGGTCCTGGGGAAACCCTGTTACTCTGCAAAGAGAGGACAGGTGTCCAAAAGCATGTCCTGTCCATATGCAAGGAACACAATTTTAAATCTGTGAAAAGTAGGACATTCAAAATAAGATATCTGCCACCTCTCTGGAGAGGTAGGATGTTGGAACGGGCCAGCCCTCACAGCTGACTTGGAAAAAGGCACAGGGAACAAGGCCACAGAGGTGGGCTCACGAGAAGTCATCAGAATACAAAAAAGCAATCTTGTTACCTTATTTTTAACAATGAGAGTTGTAGAGCACTGGAACAGGTTGCCCAGAGAGGTGGTTGATGCCCCATCACTGGAAATGTTCAAGGCCAGGTTGGATGGGGCTCTGAGCAACCTGATCTGGTTGGAGATGTCCCTTGCTCCTTGCAGAGGGGTTGGACTAGATGACCTTTGAAGGTCCCTTCCAATCCTGACCATTCTATGATTTCTAAAGGGATATTAGCTGAACAAGACAAAAGAAAGACTGGAAATGGTGGCTAGGGAGGTTCTCTTTTTAGGAAAATTAGATAAGACAGACTCACTCACTAGTTTTATACTACATATTTAAAATTTCTGTAGCCATCCTGTAATTAAAAAAAAAAAAGCCTGAATGTTGGGCAATGTGTCATATTTGTGATTTCTCTGTTAGTAAGCAGGAATTTCTGATTACATAAAGCATCTGCTTGCTGATAGTGTTGTGAGGAAAATATGGCATGACTTGATGACCATACGCTTAGTCATTTCCCTGCAACAATTCGTTGAGGCGACTGTCTCAGCTTAGGGCATGTGATGTCAGCCTTATCAGGAGAAAGTAAAGTTGAGCTTTAATGCTGTTTAAGCTCAAAAAGTCTTGAACTCACACATCCCTACATATAGAGATGCATGCTTCATTTGTACTCCATGCAATCTGATCAGTTTGTTTTTATTGAGAGCTTTGATACTGACAGTTTGAAAGATCAATATACAGTCCAGTACCACTGGTCCCTCCTTTTCCACTTTAACATGCCTGTACATTTTTTGGGGGGGCATTGCTACCACAAAAACCACAAATGTAGAGTTTGTACAGTCTTATATATGTGGAATGAGACAACTGCATATGTGCTCCTTTAAAGCATTAATCAGCAAAACGTTCTGAATAGTAATTCTCTCAATAGTAAGTGTGGTTTAAAAACATACTCAAACTGTTATTGTAGTCAGGCTGGATTACCTTAGAAGTTCCAACTGTAAAGAGTAGCTGAAGAGAAAATACCCCAATAGGAAATCTCCAAGGGGAAATTTGGCTAGCACCAAAAATGGGTCATTTGAAGATCTGCTTGTACAAAATGTAGTCTAAGAAACTCTAGACAGTAGTATAACTTTTTCTAAGTATGACTACTTCCGTCATTGTTTTCCAATGAAAACAGTATCATCATTTTCCAGGATTTTCCAAATCAGTATGTTACCTTTTGCATTTGATCTAAATAGATTTTTGATATTTCATTCATCTACTTAATCTGGTGTATTACATAAAAATCATGGAAAATACAAGTTTATCAAGCCATGAATACTTTCCTTTTAAGTTCACCTTTAAGTTCAGCAAGTTAACTCCCCATCTTTCATCACTATCATCCACATAAGGGCAAATGATTTTGGAAAGCCAAAAGGCATCAGGTAAGTCTCACAAAAACTACACTGGGAAGGAAGGATAAAACTACCTCACCAAGAAGGAGGATGCAATCCAAGAAACTTTTTGTTAAATCTCCTGTAAGAATGCCAGAGCAGAGCTTGCTCACCTGTTGCCGAAACACACACACTTCCTGGCACCACATCTAACAGCATCAGATTCACAAAGGTGCTGGATTAGGGTTTCCTGGGCGTGCCCAGACAGAACATTGAACCTTTTCAGCCAAGATCTAAGCCTTGAGAAGTAAAAGAGGAAACACAGTTATGGTATATCACAGTTGCCTAAGAAACCCCCAAGCCCTCATCTCCCTTCAGATTGTGCCCAGTGTACTCTGACATCTGTTGTCCCCTTCTGATCACATTACAAGGAAGTTGGTTGCTGTTTCTTTGAAGACTCCTCATTGTAGTTTGATATACATATGCCTGCTACAGCATTCAAGCATTTGAGTCTGCAAGTATATACAATTCATTACAGACAAGAAGAATTTCTTACAGAAGCCAGGGAAACAGCACTGTAGAAGTCAGTCTTGCAAACATGAGCACAAATTATGTCCCTGTAACAGCAGAGAGCAGAAACTGCAGATGTCCAGAGCATATTACCGAGAGCATTCTGGAGGTCAGAACTGCTGCTCCAGGTCAGCGCAAAGGGAGTGAGAAGAGGAGGCAGGTAGCATCAAGACAGTAAACACAAACCCAAGTGACAGACAGAAGTGTAGTTGACACTTCTGAGTGAGCAGCATCCTGCCCATCATGAAGAAAGTATTAGCTACTCATAATTATACACACTTACTAGAGTTGAATTTACGATGTGAACCAATAGCTGTATTTTCTCCAAGCCCAAACAGATCACAACAGAATTAGATTGAGCAAGATAGCCCAACAACTGGAGAAAAACTGGAACATTTGGTGTCACCAGAAAAGACCACCAGAGCCATGAAAACCTACAGCCATTGCTCTATCCTAGAACGGTAGAGGACTGGTACATAAGTAGGACAAAATCAGCTCAGGAAAATCATCCTGTTACTCCTATTGCTGCCAGAAAGATAGAGAAAACCTCGCTACTTTTGAAAGGAACAACTGCCTTTTGCAGCAGTTTAAGATACTTGGCCTAAACACTCCAGGAGAACTAATATGCTTTTCAAATCTAGCCAAGCTATACCAGTGTCCAGCCACATTCCTGAAAAGTGTAATGGTTAGTGACTTTACAGATAGCAAAGAGATTTTCCCATAAAAAATAATGTAACAGAAAAGATTTTTCCCTAAGAAATAACATAATAGACAGATGCAAAAACTTAAAAAACTCACACTATTTAAAAGCACAGAGTCAGTACGGTGAAACAGAAGATCTTTCCAGCTATCGTAGCAATGTTGCTCAAAACAACAAGATTTAATTGTGGGAATCCAGAAGAAACATGCTACTATATAGCCACACTGGTGATACTCCATGCATTTCTATCAGCATTGATGTGACACTATATTACTTACATATTAAAAACACGGAAGACTAGTGTATCTTTTATTTTAACATAAACAAGTTCTCTCTCTTCAGTGCAGCTGGGTGGCTCAGGGTAGTCTCTGTCAGGAGAGGAAAGAGTAAGGATAACGGATGATCGATGGTCAACCTCTAACACAATGGCTAGAGAAGTCATGGATCCTGACACAGTACTGTACAGACACAACAGCTCACAAAGCCAGAATTCTTTGCTAGCTGTAGAAATCTGTTGCTCTATCTAAGTACCCACAGGTGAAGTTAGTCCAAGTTTTCTCTTTAGAGGTGTTGTGCTCCATTCTCTGCGATTTTTAAGGGCCACCCCTCTGAAAGCAATTCTGGGAAACAAGCATATATAAGAGGTTTTTTTGCACTGCTAGAAAGAACATAAGGAACATATGGTTAGAAAGGGACAGGCTTCAGTTTCTTTGTCAGCATGAGGACTGTGCGCACAACAGTACAGAATAAAGCTTCTGAAAACTCTGGGAGAAAATGCTTAGTGTAAGCTATTAACTCTGTAATTTTCTACATTTTCGCTGGGCAAGTATCCCGCAAAATAGCAGGACTCTCTCTGTGTAAAGCAACCCTCAATAACTGTTTAGATAGGAACCTGGTTTAAATCCTGAAAGCCTGGGATCACTTTATTTAGTCAGCAGAGAGCAAAAGATGATTTAGAAATAGCTTCCTGGTGAGTCTGGAAATACATCTGTATTTCATCATATAATGGAACAAACATGGCACAGCTCAAATGCAGGAATTGCTTACCTAGATGATGTGTTCATTACAGGTACAAATTCGGAAGCTCCTTTGGGAAGATCAGCCTATTCTGAAGGTCACTGTCAGGTCAGACATATTCCAAAGCAGCTTCTTTTTACAGAACACGGGACCAACACACTTCTCTCACATGCTCAGCTTTTGTTCAGCTAAGTTTTCATTTGTGTTTTGCTTTTTAATCTGAGAAGCTGCAAACTTAGGCAGACTCATTGCTGTCTTCACAAGATTTAAAACCTTCATGCTGCAGAGTCATACCCTGCGAGAGCTAACACTTGCCACTGCTGTCACTCCATTTCTGCTGCTGATGTGAGGCTCCTAAGTCTGAGCTGCATGCACTGAGCCCTGTTTCCCCTGCAGCTCTACTCCAGCAAAAGGAGACTACACTTTGCATTTCTGAGCAGAGGAGATGCAGCATAGCTGTCCCTTATCCCTCTCACTCTAGTTGGATCTCACATCACAATAAAGCAGCGTTATGGCTGTACAGAAGAACTAACCCTCAGCATAAGGACCTGAAAAGTTTTGCTGTGAAGAAGTGAAAGGAGCGTGGAGTGGTCTAGAAAGGAAGACCCGAGTTGGAAGATGAGGCTGTTCCAAGAAGGGAGTGCAATGGGAATGGAAAGCAAGGGGAAAAGCAAAGGGATCAATAGGAAGAACAGAGTGAAAATGCTAGCAGACAAAGAAGGAAAGGTCTTGCAGCTGCACATTTATGTATATACATACTCATCTGTTTTGGTCTTTGATACTGATTTCCCGTAGGACTTCAGAAGACGCATGACTTTCATGTGCATATGTAAAGTGAAGACAGACACTTCCACTCGCCAAGTGGCAGCAGTTTCAGCTACTTGGAAGGAAATACTGCTGCTTATATAGGCTATATCACACCAGAACAACTACTAGTGTTTTTGTGTTAAAAGCTGGTAGTGAAAGTAATAAATGCAAAAGCTTAAATAGTGTATGGTGGCAAGCCAGGCTGAGGAAAAATACGCAAAATCCTATCTTTTCTTCTCTGAGCAGTTAGCCAAAACCTCAAGAGTCTTAGAGTTTATTCTAGTTAGGAGGCAGAACTGGCAATGGAGCTGCGTGTCCCCTGCAAGCAATTCTGTTCATCTGTGAAGAGCATATGAAGCTCCATTTCCCTGAAGACAGCAGGACTCAACAAGAAGCGCTTTTCTTCTCAAATTCCAAGACCCCCTTCCCAGTCAGTGCCTAAGCCTGTAGTCCTCGTCCCTGGGATTCTTCTGTGACCGAAACATTTGACTTTGTTTTTCTTCTCTCTCCTATACTCAGAATCGTAGAAGCACACATTCAGTTAATTCCTCTGGTTAGTGTGGCAGATGTGTCAGTCCCTGGAAATACATCTTAGTGATATTTGTCCTCACTCCTGTTTACTTTTGACAGACTAAGATATGGCGTATCAGATTTCGATCAGGATTAAAAAAAAATGCCCCTTCTGAAGCCTAGATGGCAGGACAATTCCTAGACTCACCACTTACAGTTGCTTGTTCACGGTACTAGCCCCTCTCTAAAATGAGCAAATGATGTAATATTAAAGTAGTAATTTTATTGCATCAAGGATCTTTTTTATTCTCTCACTGTTGTCCTCTGATACTTCAAGTATCTCATAAAGGACTAGCCTTCTTAGGGCATTGTGAGTCAATGAAAGTTTCATCTCTTATTCTGAAAGATTGGAAACCTTGCTGTTAAAAAGAAAAGTTGGAAAACATGAAATCATAGAAACCTAAGAGATAAATAAAAAAACCTGACAAATATTTACTTAATCACTTCAAGTCAACACTACAACTTTGCAGAGGTGGATATATAAAGCTTTTATGCAAACCCCATAATAAATAGAACTTCCTAAGTCTTCTTGGAAGCCATCTTGCTTTAAGTGTGTTTGGCAGTCTCTAGTATTGCAGCACATTATTGGGAACATTCACTCCTTAGGCCCTGGCATGTTTTCCTAATAGATTGCCTTCCCAGACTCAATGGACTGCTTTGTACTTACCAGTTTCTACTCTATTCCCCAGTCATCTTTTCAAACATTCACCTTTATATCTGAAGAATTCTAAACATTTACAGAAAAAAATACAGAACACACTGGTTGGCTTCTTATCACCTTGACTCAAATAGGTTTGCAAAGATTTTGGTCTTTCTTCTGATTCTTACCATCATAGGAATGGTAATATTGGGAAAGGTATCCTATTCACTCTATTGATGAGTCACCACATAACTATTAATCTTTTCTTCCCGTACTGGCCTCCAAACAATACAACCTTGAGTCCAGCTGACCTATTTAAAAATATTGTCTTTGAATCCAATTTCCATTTTCACACAACAAAAGAATCACATGATAAACAGGAAAAATGTGAGAAAGAAGTGAAAGAAGGAAGCATCAAGTATTCTGTTCTAAACCTTGTTTCCACAGAACACAATGGGGAGTTTTCCATTAACTTCATTGAGCTGGGACTTTACTTCAAGTAAGTGGGGAGAAGTAAAAGGAAAAGAAAATATAACAGTACTTAGGCTTGTAAGATAAGTTGTGTTTACATAATGTTAAAAAGATTGAAAGGAACTGAGCGAAGTAATTTATCTAGTAGATACAATTATAAGGCTTTTCAGATCTTTGAACATCTTCTGCAAGAAGTTGTGCATAAGACAAATACTTCCCTTTAGTTACAAAATAAGTCTTCATACCACTAGACCAAATATGACTTTTGATGTCATACAAACCTTTAGTAAATTCATATTATTCTATATATTGTTCTATATGTTACAATTTAGTCAGTGGATTTGTTCAGAATTACAGTAAAATGACTAATCATTACTAATTATATTCCTCAAATGACAATTCTAACAAGGGGTAAAAACCAGAGGAGAACACAAAATACTTGAAAGAATTTTCTCTTGATTAAAAGAAAAAAAAACCCAAAAAACTAGCCTGTGTCTAACAGTGAAAAGCCATTTTTGTAAGGGGCTGGAATATTACATATCTGTCACACAAGATACACTTTTATAAATTAAAATATAAAAATAACATACAAATATGTTTTAAATACAGTCTTTGTAAGCTAAATATCATCTGGCATGACACTACCTTCCTGGGCTACCAACACGCTGTAGTCTACTTTAAAAAACACTAAGTAAATGCACTTTAACACAGGCTTGTTAGTTTGCTGCTACTCCTGGGAAGTCAATGGTTTAATTACAAAAAACCCAACCACAACAAACAAAAAACTCCCACACAGATGCAGATGTTTTGTGGAAAAAAAAAAAAAAACAAACAATCCAAATTCTTATGAACACCTATTATATACCTTGGAAAGGCATCAGCACACTTGCAAAACAGATGCAAGTTTCAGGAAAATGTAAATACTGATAATGGTGAGTTTGTTTCGTTCCTTTTAGTACCTCAGGCTTCTGCCAAATATCCATTAATTACATCATCAGACTAATAGCCTGTTCTCTCTCACTGCAGCGGAGACCTGAGATGTGCTTGGATTCCATTTAAACCTTAGGAGCAACTTCAATGCTGTGATCACACCAGTAGAAGCATGTCCTCGTACTGGACTTTCAACTGCTTCCCCTTTCAAAGCAGTAAAAGTTCTTTAACGGTTTTTTGGTTTGGGGTTTTGGGTTTTTTTTTTCTCCTTTTATGATAGTCCATAGTCTCAAGCTTGGTGCAGACAAAAGGCATACACTTGTAAGTTTGTAGTTTGATACATAAACTACAAAGCTTTTTGCTTTCTTTGCAAAACTGCAGAACCCTCAAAATGACTCAATACGTGAGCATCATATGTCGCTTGGGACAGTTCATCACATACTCGCTCATAGCACATTATAAGATATGAGGGTGGGTTTGTTTGTTTGGTTTTTTTTTTAAAAAAAAAAAAAAAAAAAAAAACGAAAAACAAAACAACCACAACTTGAAAGCATGCTGCATACCTTAATAGTAACTAGTAAACCAGAAGAATAATGCACTGAACTCTTGGACTTTCAACACTTCTTCTACATTTCTGTTTGATTTGCTCGTGTTTCACAGCTCATTCAGATGTCAACATGAAAATCACACTTATAAACACAGTCCTCTAAGTATTTATAGTTTTTACTGTGCACTTTGAACAAGTTTTGATATTTTCATTTTACAACCAATTAATGAAAAACCACTCTGAGCTATAAAGAGGAAATAATGTCAGGTTCTGACAGATGTTTTGCATGCATGCTGCATTTATTACAATGTTTTCACTGAAAAGATAGAATGAGAAGCTGCAAATATTTTGTTTATCCATCACACCTTAAAAACACATCTTGGGGAACCCTCAAGAAAATCAATGAAAAAAATCATTCCAGACATTGAAAACAAAGTTCCTTGAAGTTACAGAAGTCTCCAACATTCTTGCCCAAAATAATAAAAAGTTAAGTTTTTTCCTTATTCTCTTTTTACAATCTCTTTAAACCTGGAATGTAAGAGATCTATTACCCTTTTTCCACTTACTACACTCGGACATCCTTTGCCTTCTGTTCTCTGGATTTCACTGCACAAATCAGAAGCTGAATATCACTAGAAGCATTCTGCAGAGGCTGAGCCTGTGTATCAGAGTGATTGTCATTTGCAATAGTCTCATGAAACTGTTTTGTCCTCATCTACAGAGTTCAACAGGAAGATGTTTTTTATGCTTTCTCTGTTTAGAAATTATCTCTGTCTAATCCACAAATAATCTTCTTTCCTTAAATATTTTTTAAAGGTATATTATTCCAGTAATTTTTCTTCTTCCATCAGGAAAAAAAATTTCTCCTTGCTATAACAACAAAAATTTCAAAATCAAGTTACCCTTGAACTTTAGCAAAAGGCCTTGTACAAAACATCCCAGACTAGCTGATGAAAAGTACATAGTTTTTTTTAACACTCAGACATTTGCTTCGGGTTCTGCCTTTTTTAACTGAAAATTATAATCACTTTTTCATCAGCCTACCTCACAAGGTTGCATTACAGCAACATTCAGCATCAGCAACAGTGTCACCTAGGGCAGCGTGGCTCTGAGAAGGATAGAGCTCAACTGAAGAAGCTAATTCCTGAGGGCTGCAGTATAGTCCCTTGTGAAGCTCCTCAGGAATCACAACCGCAGCTACATTTGGGCTTTCTGCACTAAGCAGCAGGTTGCTCCTGACAGCAACTGCTCACTGAAGGAGATAAGCGAAAACGAGGGAGCAGGAGGGTTTCCACAGGGTGAGGTAACTTTTCTGCCATGGAGTGACACCAAGTTTTTGCTGACATAGCTTTACTCTGAAAGATTACTTTTTTATAGCCTGTAAGCAAGAAATTAATCTCAAGACACCTGCAAATCTTTCTTCTCTTCCATACTCCATATTTCACACAGTCGGTACTCAAGGCAAAACAAAGCGGTTTCTAGACATTTTAAAGTAACTCAGGTTTTGGAAAGCTGAGGTATGGAGTTGCTTCCTCTCTCCCAATCTTACGACTTGATCATTAACTTCATCTCATAACTGTTGGCTGGGAGTTGTTGGCTTTGTGTCATTAAGCCTCTAAAATAATCTGGCTGCCCTCCATAGATAAAAAGAATCTATTTGTCAATATGCATTGCGTGTAACCATACATCTGAACATCTATACACAGTGATTGGCCATCTTCCCCTCCTGTGGCCAGGTATGCATTACACGGTCGATGCAATGGAAAGCCATTCCCTACACAGCATACTTCAAAATGTGCTCTTCCGGAGTTTGGGAAGGAGGTTTAGCAACACTGAAGAGGTTTTGCAGCCTGGATTAGTGGTGGATTAAAGCTGATAGCAAGGATTCCCTGCAGGCCATTACCTTTTTGTTGTCATGCTCCTTATATGTTCTTACTGTACTGTGTAGTACACATAGCCTCTCTATAATGTTAGTAGAGGGCAGGCACATCTTCTGTATGGGTAACATTTACCTTGGCTGCATTATTGCTTTTTCACATGCCTCGTGACAAATTTACAAAAAGCTTTATAGATTTTCTGCCATCTGTTAGAATAGGGAAGGTAACTCCGTTTTCTTTATGCACATTGTCTCATTTGGATTCAGGTGCCCTTCACTCCTTAAGAGTAGGGTCAGCTCTTAAACAGAGGAAAAAGTGCAAGATTGTCTTTCTCCATCTGAATGGGATGCTATCTATATGGCGATACTGCTGCTGGTTTACACATGGCTCTTGTAGTGTTTATAATGGTTTCACAAGAACGCAAACGTAATTCAATGTAACTTATAAAGCTATGTTGCATAGAATTTTTGTATAGCTACTTTCTCCTTACAATGTTTCATGCCTACCGCTTCCAGAATTTTCGCTGCATGCCTACCAAAACCTCTCAACAAAATTCCTAGGATGTCAGGTAGTTTCTAGCACCCTTTCCCCAAGCATTAACTCCATCAGGTGCTGATCTGAGCCACATTGACTGAAAGGACACAACAGAGAAGTTTCACTGACTTGCTGTGTGTGTACACAGGCAGCGGTGTAACAGGGGAGAAGAGAAGGTGTGTTTTTTTTCCCTACACTAGCCCCAAAGAGACAGGAAGAGAACCATATATATGTGGGTCTCTTTTTCCAGGTAAAGAGCGATAGGACAAGAGGAAACTGCTTCAAGTTGTTCCAGAGGAGGTTTAGATTGGGTATTACAGAAAATATCTTCACTGAAGGGGTCATCAAGCACTGGAACAGGTTGCCCAGAGAAGTGGTTGAGTCATCAGACCTGGACATGTAGATGTAGCGCTTAGCGACATGGTTTAATGGTGGACTTCGCAGTGTTAGATTTACGGTTGGACTTAACGATCTTAAGGGTCTTTTCCAACCTAAATGATTCTATGATTCTATTCTATGTGAACAATGGGATGGACTAGGATAGATTAACAGTGCTTAATGACCCCTTGAGTAATTTCTTGTTGACATTTAGTCAGAGGAAGCAGCAGGACAGAGAAGAGAGCCATAAGTAAAGGGAAGAAAGCCCCTGAAGATTGTATAGGGTTTGGTGCGTGTGTGTAAACAAAGTTAGTACATGCCTTCAATGGTTATGTTAAACAGCTGTTCCATTGTTTATATAAAAAGTAGTAGCATATAAAGACTAGGACTCTTGGAAGGAAATAATTTTCCTTTTCCTAAAGACATGACTCTGAATTCCTGCAAAGGATATTTATATCCCTACAGGATTTCATCAAATGCCTTCCCATGACAATCTACTTTCCAGAAAGTCTCGATCTGATGAGACACTCAACTACAGCAGGTCACTCTAGTGATATAACAACAATGTCAGGGACAGACACTTATACAAGGCAATAAGACAGCTTTATCTTATACAAACAGAAAAATTGTACTAGTCTCAGCTGAATTTCCAGATATTTGAGTTACAGTGCTTTATTTTGGAGTTGCTTTTATCCTCTTGGTGCAATTTTCCAAGTGGGGCTTGACATAGTTTGCAAACAGTACACTCAGCACAACAAAGCCCGTGCACCATTGGTAGTGCTGCCGGAAAGTTCCCTGTGTAACTAACGAACTTAAAGATGGTCTAAACATCAACCACTTGCAAAATCTGCCTGCCTCATGTCTCAGTAGCAGTCTCCTTCCTACCTAAGCTAGTCCACCCACAGGGCACTCCAGAACATAGGCTGCAAGGTGGAAAACACAAAGCCTTGAATATCCACTCTCTCTCTCTCTCTCATGCTCCCACCGAAGGGAGATTCTCATAATCTACGTACTAATGATGACACCATGTTAAGTCTTGTGATTTACACAGAATGTTGTAAAACTACAATGAGCTCTCCTTTGCTTCTTTTCTACTAAGTTTTTTCCGTTCTCTTCTAATCTTTGGGAATGTTTCTGCCATTTGGACTAACTGAGCAGAATTCTCTCTGAATACTCAATTGCTCAAGCCCCTTGGACCACTGTAGCCTCACTCATGCAACCACTCTGTTCTGTTTCAGCACTGCAGAAGGCACAAGAGAACTCAAAGAATTGTCCAGAGCTTCCAGAACCGTGGCCAGAGAGCACAAGTATGGCCACTGCATGACTCCTTACTGCATAATGAAACTGATTCTGCAAACACGTGACACTGCAAACACTGTCTAAGGAAACATTCAGCTCAGATTTCTGCTACTCAGCAATCCCATGACAAGGTGGTTTCAGAGTTAATAACTACTTTACCTTTCTATGTGAGCAAAATTTATAAGCACAGAATTTTTTAAAAGTCTGTCAAATGAAAAGACCCTCACACTTGATGCCTCTGGCATAAAATTCTGTAATTCATTCATTAGTTACCTCGAGGTCGTTGTTTCTTCAACAAATTTATAACTTTTAATATCTTGAATTCATCTTCTCCAACAATGCTGAAACACAGACATTATAGAAGTAGGATAAACGGTATTTTTAGAGGCTGTAGGTATCTCAATATAAGAAGCCATGGACCACGACTGAAGTGTAAATGATATTGACATTAATTAAATCACAAACTACTTCAAACCGATGTATACAAGATGTATAATGCTATAGGCACTGCTAGGTTGCCGTGTATAGACTTCAATGAGTACTTGTGCATCTTTTTCTTAAAGGTAGCCAATAAAAGCCTGTTGATTTGGGTCGGATGAAATGCTGAATGTCTTCCACTGATAGATTTGTTTGGGAACAGGACAATTTACCCTATGTGCACTTACTGTTCACATAGCACACAGACAAGCCCAAGTCTGAATCTGCACATTGTCTATAAGGTGCTGTACAAACATTTTTCCCTTGTGATCATAAACTACATTTCAGAGAGTAGCCACTTCTATCTCTCTATTTCTACCACGTTTGCTATGCGAAAGATCCAGTCCTAACAAAGGCCTGTGGATGCCACTGTAATATACATCTGTTATTACTGCAGATGAAAGCAATCAGAAAAAATGTAAATTGTAATAAAACTGCCAGACATTCAATAACAAACTGTTACAGCTTTCAAATGACAGGGAAGCTCTGGCCCTGAGCAATTTGATTTAACTTTGAAGACTGCTGTAACTTCAACATTGGTCCTGCTTTGTGTACTGGCATTTGACCAAATGACCTCAAGAGGTCCTTTTTGACCCAAATTCTATGATTTTGTGAAATTATAGTCAAAGAGAAATATAAATAGCCTTGAACTTTTATGCAATATTAATTTACACCTTCAAACTGTAACTTGCATGTATATTACAACTAATTCCATGAGCAAACAAAAAGCCTTCATTAGATGTGGAGCACCACAAGAACTTATGCACGATCTAAGAAATCAAATCCCTGATAAATAAAACAATACAGTGCATTGCACCATAATGCACAAAGAGAAATCAGATATTTCATACAAAAGCTTTTTATAACTTAAGTCCTTTTATCATCACATGCAACTTGCATCTCTCCCATGTAAAGATGGTAGTTTAACAGTAATGCTTGAGATCTGGACTTGTTCTTGCTTCACCTTTTCTTCTAAACTATGGATGATCTCCACCAGCCTTTCTTAGTTCAGATCAGGGTTATACTTTCAAATAAAAACTCCTGATTTTCTCCCCTTGTCATGTCTTGGTTTGTGTAACAGAAGAGTTGTGGAGTATGAGAACTAATTCCTTTTGGAGTGAATGAAGCTATGTTAATGTGAGTTTTGGAGTGAAAGTGAATATATCTAGAAAGGTATTTCCTGGTGAGTTCTAGGATACTGATGCTATTAAACTGAGTTGCCTTTTTCAGCTCTGCGTATCTATCAAGGGTTACTAAAAATTAACCCTGTGATACACCTAAAGGGTGAGTAATTACAATCCATCTGTTACTGATGATGGGAAGAAAAGCTGAATGTAATGGTTTACCCAGTTAACAACACAGCATTGGCAGAGCAACTGATAGAAAGCTGGCAGCAACAAGACTTGCTCCTCCCCTTCCTTCTTATGTGTTGAAACAGAATTCAAATGTCAGTAAATGAGAACTATTGCAAGCTAACTGCTCAGTAAGCCAAAAGTCCTATTAATGCCCCAGCACAGAAGGAAGAGTTTATGGCTTTCATACAACCTTTGACACCCTATTTGTAACTTTGAGATATGACTGCTGTAATTTGCGGTAATGCCCATCCCTTGGCTTGCTCACAAATTCACAGTTTCACTGCTGTCTCTATATAATACCTTAAATATTGGCAATATAGTCTCCATTCAGCAGTTAAAGCAAGTGTGGAGTGTACTGTAGTAAAACAAACAGCTGTACCCTACCCAGAATAGTTCAAACCTCCAAATGAAATACTGAAATGAATCTCTACAGTGCATCTAGCTTTATTGCACAGAGAGATGAGTCCATGAAGACTATATACACAGAAGCATTATTTTTTGATGGAAGTATAGTACTTAGCTTTTAGGAAAACAGTGTTGACTGGTTTTCCTGTGCTCTACTTGTAAGTACCATGTACCCAGCTGTCCCTTTTACACAGCTTTATGTATAACTTTATGTATTATTTATACTTGGAAAAGGCAGAGCCACACAGGAGTCAGAACTCGTTCACAGATCAGTTATGTAGCAAGCTATCAATGCTATTGTGTCAAAGGTATTTTTGTTTATTCAGCACTCTTACGACTCACAGATGATGAAAATAAATTAAATCTTAAAAATGAAGTTTCAATTAAGAGATAGTTGTGGTATTTCCCCCCAAATATAGTTTTATATTGATTTAATAGCCTGTTACTTTTAAAGTGACTGCTTTTAAAACAGTTGCACATAATTGCCTTTATTATTACAAAAGCACTGCCAAGTGTAGAAGTACAGAATTAGTGCACTTACGTTAAAGAAAATTAAGGCAGAATGCCCATCTTCTTAACTTTATGTTCCTTTAATAGACACTCCTTCTTCATCTTTTTCCTTTCAAATATAAGAAAGCTTGAAAGACTTAAACCAGGTTTAGTTTAATAAGAGAAAATAAGAGGACTGCCACACAGAAAACGACTAAATTATACTCAGTTTAGGGGTTCCACTTTCCTCTTTTGCCTCAGGCTTTTGGGACATTAAGGCCGTGTTATAAATCCTGGTCAGTGTTTTTTTTTCTAAAGAGCAGAAATGAGTTTATTAGCATCACAGTGGTTGCCTCAATAATGACAAAACAGTTGCTCATTACTGCTCATTAGATTCATATTAGATTCATTTGCAATAGCAATATATCTTCTATTCATACTCGATTGCAAAACAACAGATATGATTTGACACCTGCTGTAGTATAGAATTCATTAGAAAGTAATAATACCAATAGGAATTCAATGGATGGACGTAGTCTTCTGTTTCTGACGGGTCTAAAATTTGTTATTTAAAGTAAAATTTATATAGGATAAATACCACAGCAGGCAATCAGCTTCTTCAAATCATACGTACTCCAAGAAAACATCACACACAGAAGCAGATATGCAAAGAGCAGACAGATACACAAACAAGCAAGTTAACAATACCACACACAGTATATTATGTAAACACTAATATACATGAACTGTTTCTGTTGATATCCTTAGTATATAGGTTAATGTAGTTATTAATTTTTAAATCACAAAAAAAATGCAAAAAGATACATTTTCATCAAAATATTGAGTTAACAAGTAAACAGGTGTCATTTTCCTACGAAAACTTCTGGGACATACTCAGCCCAGGAAGTTACTGAAATACTACTTAAATGCTGTTGTCTTAATTTACTTGAATAGCATATAATCATTATTGCATCGCTATAGTTGGGAAGCAAACTAATAATGGTGCTTAAATGAGCTGAAATCTCTCCTTTTTCTAGAAAATCTCAAGGGGAAAAAACAAAATTATCTCAAAACTTAGCCATTCTTGCCTTTTTTTCCTGTGCAAGAGATGAAAGTATACCCAAGTAATAGGTCTTCACATCATAAAGAAGTAAATAGAAGGATAGATTGATTCCAACATCTAGCCCTGCATATCCCAAAATAATTCACATTATATTGCCCTCAGTCTCACTGTTACCTTTTGTGTATTTCTGATGTTATTTCTCAAGGTACAAAAGAAATATCTCATTTCTGTCTCTGCCTAGCTCCTAATTCATTCCCTACCACTTACTGTTTATGCAAAGGAGTTTCTGTGCGTTCCTACTCCTCAACAGACCTAACATCTGAAAAACTATACAGCTTTGCTAACTCTACCTCTGGAAATAAATTTCTTCGCAACTTTTCAAATCCGTTTCTTACAAGAACCAGTTTCCAGCAGAAGAGGTCCTCTTCCAACGCAATTTACAGTCATGATCTAGCTCTGCTTTCCACAGCAGAACTGGATGTAATCATTGCTCTCTGCCTGCACCATTTTGGAAACAACATTCATGATTTAACACCTAAGGAACACACAGGACAGTAAAGACGAATTCTCAACAGAAGACTGCCAAATATGTAGTCTGAATTTCATCATAAAACTACTTGATCTGGCACAACCTAGAATTAGGCCTGACTTTTCTTCAGACTCGTTAAGTCACATTACCAGCCCATGGTCATTCTGTGATTCTCCTCTTTTTCCCCTCAACACCAGCAGTCTCAAGAAGTGGAGTCTCAAATTTGTATTATGAAATTCTGTTCTGTTTTTCTTACATCAATACTACAGTGCTTCACAACTTTATATTCATCAGCAAATTGTATAAGGACATTTCTATTTTTATGTTGTTGCTCATGAAATTAGTAATACTGTACTGAACAGGTCCTGAGAGAGGTCCTGAGGAAACTGGTAACCTCTCTGATATTTGGAATTTCCCCTTTCAGTTTGTTACTCCTTGCCCATTTCTCGACCATTTTACACTTATTTACACATTCTTCAGCTTAATTAATATTTTCCCATATGATTCTGTACTAAATGCCTTGCTGAAGGCCAAATGAATTGGTTCTATCACACTTCTGTCTAGCAAATCAGTTCCTTAGCAAAGATAGATGCCAAGTTATTTTGGCATGATGTAAAAGCAATACATCTTATTCCATTTTCCATTTATTCTCATGGACTGTTATTATTCTGTCTTTGAAAATTAGTTCTAAAGTTGCAAACTCTTGAGGTTAGACTACCAGATTTTTCAGTTGCTCAAATCACTTTTCTTTCTTAATTTTTAATATTTTCTGTATGATAATATATAATACAAGACATTTTCCTTGCTCTATAAACCATGGAATGGAAGTTGTCATCTTGCCTCTTGACTTATGTCACCTGACACAAAACCCTCAAAACATGTATTAAACAGCATTTATAAAAGGCATACAGGTATTCTTCCTCTATTTAAGTGGGCATTTTTTTTCTCAGGATCTCTAGAAACTATACAGTATTATTTAAAGGTTATTTCAATGCATGATCTCTTATCTCTCTCCTCTTTATAAAGCAGACTTTATGGAAAAGTCATATGCAATTCCTCTATGAAGAATATTTAAAACCAACATTTGTGTCTTGGCTCAGCCAACCATTAGAATAGCTGTTCTACGCCTGGATTTTCAAGAGTCACTACAAATGCAAAAAAAAAAAAAAAAAGGGAAAAAAAAAAGTCACACAGCTTTTAAAAATCAGCTGTTACGGAAATTACTAGCATGATTACTGGAGAAATCAGAGCTCCAGATACTGAATCCAAAACTGCCAAACTATCCCATCAGTCTCCTTTCACAACTACTGTTCTGCTCCTGGTCCTGACTGCATGGCAATGGGTAGTGGAACACTATCAAGTAAGGACACCACCTTGCTTTCTGGGCACACTGGAAAAGTGACACATGGCTATCTTATTAGATGTATTATACAATCTATTTGCCACTTCACCACTGGTTTTAATTATAAAAAAAAAACCCCAAAACAAAGCACAACAGTGAATTGAAAGCAGTCTGAACAGTCATTAAAATCAACGGCTTCCTGATTTCTCCTGGGAAAGAAGGCATCAGCACCCTGCCTCCTTCCTTCTGGATTGGATCTGAGAAATAACAATGCAAGTATATTAATACTGCACGGTCAGGGCTACTTTCTATTAATGTGTCATTAATATAGGGACCTTCGCATTATATTTAAAGATCATGAAGATCAATATTTATTCTGAGGTCGGAAAAAAAAAAAAAAATCAATCTTGCAGTAAAATGAGTCATATTTAATATATCCTATAATTATAGTTATGTTTGTATTAAAAAGTTGTACTGATATGTGAATAATGAATGCTATGACAGATGGGTTTCCCTTCTCAAACAACATTAGGCGGATAATTTCAGAAGTGGAAAGATTTAAATGAGTATATGCACCTTCTCCCCAGGTCTTTGCCAAATTCCTCTTTGTTTCCCTAAACCTTTTCACATACAAAGTCACTGCTGCCTGTGGACCACAAAAACTGGTGTGCTACTACTAATGTCTCCAATTTCTTCACTTCCATTCCTAGACACCCTTTGAAAAGGCCTAATGTCTAAGTAATAACTACAATGGAAGCTTAGCAACGTTCCTTTTGCTTTTTG
>WHYT01017444.1:826079-841382 GCA_009806455.1 Tetrax tetrax | reverse complement strand
AAATAAAAAAAAAAAATCACTCTTCAGTCAGAGCTTATTGTCTTGAAAGATATAATAATAAATTTTGGAAATGTAGTAGATCATGTGTATTCCATATCAGTTATTTCCAGTTTACTTAACTAGAAAATATAAATTCTGACTGGTAGCAAGATGGGTTGGATTCAATGTAAAACCGGTACTAAAAAAGCATTGTTCGGAATTTCCAGAAACTTAGAAAAAAATATAATATACATTCTTTTCCCAGTGAACTAATTTTCTCCATTTAATTGGCTTAATAAACAATTTTAATAGCATAAAAGGAAGAAAAAAAAAAGTCATAACAAAGCCACAAACAGGAGAGCATACAATAGCTAATTCTCATGCATAACTAATGCCATTTCACAGTCTTCTTTGATGAGGCAATTGCTAAGACAGCTGGTTCCTTCCCTCTTTCTGTGATAATACCTCACTCACACTTTGGGGCTGTCAAATCCTTGCAGATAGGAGACCCAATTTAAACCACTCTGCTCCTGTTCACCACTCCTTATCGCTCCTCTTACTGCTCCTAATGCTGGGGCCTGCCCTGACCAGCTATTTTAGCTCTGTTAACAGGTTTTGTTCTTTCAGTTCTTAGTAAAAATGTGCCCAACACTCTGGGGCTAATGCAGTAACCTTCAAGACAAGAGAGACTAACAAACAGCCTTTCTTGTTCTCCATCAGTAGAAATCTCTAAAACAAAGTCGTTCGCCTTCTGTACTGTTCTTTGCTCTTAAATTTTTTGTCTTAATGCTAGAAAATATTGCTCAGTTTGTGTTGGCCACGACTCAGGCACACTCGGCACAGTTAGTTGGTTTAAACTCCCATATGTTATTATACTGCAAAAATGTTCTAAATTCTATGTTATAACCATTTTGACAACAAAAATTCTCTCCCACAATACAATAGTATATGTAAAATAAACATGTTTCAGGCCTACCCATTTGTCCCTTCATTTGCCTCCTTGATTTTGAATTTGAGGTTTACTTCAGAATTTTAGTTATCCATATGTGTCGTTATCCATATGTTTCATTATCCAGTTTGTGACATCTTCAGGAGTTTGAAGTGGAAATGAAAGTGAATAAGAGAACAATATCAAGGACTTTCTAAGTTCAGCTAAAATAAATAATGTGTGTACACATTGCTAAAATGGCACAATAGATATGAATTAACTAAGGAAATGTTTTGAAATCATCATTTACCATCTTAAATCCCACTATATGTTATCAGTTTCACTGCTACAAACAATATAGCCTGAATAAATAACCATATTCAGGGTGTTTCTGGCTTGCAGTCCCATAGTCAGAAGAAATGATCAAATTAAACTTGCAAAAATACAAAGTTAAATATATACATTTATATTCACTATATGGTGAATATAGCACTTAGATTTCTTTTAGAGACATATGTTCATTAGATCAGCACATCTATTCTATTTCTCTGCCCTGGTATGTTTTAGTTTTCATGATCTGTTAACCAAATTCGGAAATAAAACCTCACAAAGGCTTAGAAACAAACTTCAAAGGAAAAGGAAGACTGCTAAAAGTGTGTTTTAAAATGTTACAAGCATCTGGATTTTGATACTATGGAAACAGGTGGGAAATTTATCAGCATTTTTTTTCAGAATGGGCAGCACCTGCAACCTTCAGGTGAGAATATGCTTCAGCTCCTCTGGGAAATAAACTGTAGCCTTACCATCCTCGTAACGTAATTATAGCCCTTTGTATCAGAGAAAAGGTTGATTTTAGACATTTAAAACATTTCTAAAATCCATCTTGAAAAGTAATCCAGCCGTGGATTTGCCTAATCCAGCATCAGTAGAAATAGTCTAAAGGCTCTCACTGATTTCAGTGAGCTTTGTACTTGACTGTGATTAGAATATGCAGATATGCATCTTTTCATGAAGCAAGTCAGTAGTACAAAGAAAGGGTGGGAAGTTAATAACACACTTGAAGTCACAGCATGTGGCTGAATATTAAATGCTATTTAGACAGGCTGAGCTACTTAGTGTTGCACCCTCAACAAAATCCTGAAATGCTTCACCTTACTGAATTATTATTTTTCATCTGTGTTGCTTCATTTTTTTTTGCAAAAAACATTACATATTTTGTGTTCAAATACTTTTTGAACTGAAAGAATACTATAGTGAACTACCCCCTATATGAATATAAACATAGGAATATGTTATAAGTAGTCCTTGTTTGATCTATGATTATCATGCTCTTTATTTGTATAATTGCTTATTTTATCTAACTGTAATTTTTTTGAGATGTGGATATGAAGTATACCATGTCAGCAGCTAAGCCATGTATAAAAGTCTAACAATATCTTCTCGCCTATCTGTAGTAAACTGCAGGGCAGTAACGCTGAATACTGTATGTTATGACCCTTGAAATTTGAATCTCTGGCACTGTATTTTATATTCTCTCCAGAGCATTCATGGAGGGATGTAAATACAGTCTTTAGTGCATGGTTTATAGATTACTTTAGGCAGCCTATTTCACATGGCAAAAATGGCAAGATATAAAGTGAAGCCAACAAAAATGTATTCAATATTGCCATCAATGGACAGAATAAATTGTTTTAAAATGCTATGTTTAAACAAATGGGAAAAGAAAAAGTGGAATAGTCGTGTGTGTGAGAGGCATTGACACTGAAGGCACTTTGTGCTGCAGAGAAGGGAAAGGATTCAAAGCTATGGGGAGGTGGTTCAACTCTGAATAAAAGCATTTGCAGACTGACCTACTCACTTGCAAACTGATCATTAATTCAGGAAAGCCTCTAATCATTTTGTTCTGAAAACAAGATGAATGACGCCTTCTCCTCCTCTACAACAAAGACATGCTATACACATTAACAGAACTAATATTCTGGAATGATCCCTATCTAGCTGAGGTAAAAGAAAAAGAGTTCTTACAACATCCCACAAAGGTATGTAACATCAGTTTTCACAGTTCATTTGATGTTTGAAATGAAGGTCATTCAAATGACATGACTGTGCCCATTTTCAAGCTTAAGTGAGTGCTAGAGGTGAAAACAGAATTTGAGTTGTAGTTTCCAAGTTTTAGACCAGATCACTAAATGGTATCACCAGATCGAATCTTACTTAGTTTTTTGATGAGATTCACAATGGGAATACAGTTCATCCCCTTCTGAAAAGCAAATGTTTTCCTGTCCGTTCTGCCGTGCAGCTAACAGTACTTCAACACAAGAAGTCCCTCCATTTCTCCCTCTGCGTGGGAGCAAAAGCCTATCCATCCAGGAGTTCACTTACTGACAAGCTCTGTGCCAAGGTGTGTTTTTCAGGGTAGCACAATGTATATAAGGGGTCAGAAAAGAACAGCTATGTGCTTCGGCTTTCTTCTCAGAAGGCTGGCCAGCTGTCTCTCAGCATAATGTACGCATTGAGACAGCTGGACAAAGTATTTTGGAAACATGTGGGAACCACATATGTGTTGTCACAGGTCACTTGGTTACTCATGCTGTGGAACGCCTTGTAATTCCTGCACGTGGACATGTGCCCTGGAGACGAGTCCATAGTAGCTTGCAGCATAGGAAATTAACTGATAGGCAAGGATTCAGCTATGCCTTAATTCAATATTTAGCAATATGCTGAGGAAGTGGATAAGTCTGGCAGAAAGTTATCAAACAAGAGACCTGGATGCCAGGTGTAACATGAGATGGATGACTAGCTTTAGTCTCAGAGTTATACTTCTGGAAAATAAACTATGGATGTAAAATCTCTTTTCTTTCTTTTTTAACACTGAAATTTTACTTAGTTTGGAAATTGTCATACACATTTGTCCAACTGATATTTTAGAAAACAATACAGTCAGCTAAATTGCTGCAAGTCCATTTAAAAAAAAAATATATTTTTCTGTTCTGGCCAAATGATATGAACACAGCTTCATATGTTCTTTTCTTGAAGTGTGCCGCTGATTTTACTCTAGTGATCTATTACTGACCTTACAAATGTGATGCCTTCTATTGGTGTGCTGTCCATTTTTTAACACATGTTGTGACAGAAAGAGTTGTTCACCCAGGGAAATGAATACCAGATATTATAATTGTTTGATTCATGCTCCTTGTTCAGTCTCGTTTCAGGAAGTCTCTAAAGCAAGGTGAGAAACTATGAGATCAGTATCCCACTTTTACATAAAGAAAAATATGTGGAAGATAACAACTACACACTTTATGAAAAATCAGATGCACACAAGTTATTTTATTTAATATAATTTTAAAAATCCTGAAAATATCACTCTGAAAAGGAATGAGAATGCTGCTGTAAGAAAAAATTTTAAATGAGGCATTGTAAATAGTCACTGCCTTTAAATACAAACTTTCTCTAACTAGTGTACAGAAAGCAAAATATTTATTATATTATTTACTAACACATATTTTTATTGTATTTATATTTATTGATACCTCTTCAGATTTTTCTCAGACATTTTTTCTGAGAGTTTGTCTGGCCTATGCCTGTACTGAGTAGGTTGCCTAGAGAGTATTTAATTTAGAGTAATTGCTTTTGTTTGGTTTCTAGTTTTATCCCTTTTTTTTTTGTTTCCTACCCCTGTCAATTATTTGTCCTGCACTTAGCTATGATATGATATTGTGCATGTCTAATCTTACAAGTGCTTTTCAATTTGTTTCCATTACTGTACTGTAAGATTTTTTTACTAAAATTATCAGCAGCCTCTCTTAATACACAAAACAGACTCAAATAAAACTTTTCCTAGTTCTGTAAATGCTCACCCATACATTTTCCCTTATATGTGCAAGTAGTCACAATGAACTCAGTAATATTCTTCATAAACTTAATTAAATACATGAGTATTTGAATGATTAGAAACTTATCTAGAACTTCTCATGTTGGACAAAGTTGGGTTCAACTGTTTTCTTTGGGAAGAAGGGGGTTTCCTTAGCATTTAGCTTGGCTGAAAAGGATAGAAAGGAATTTGAAGAATATTTAAAAAAGAATGAACACCGTAAGGTAATATTTCCGCAGAGAAAGAGTGTATTTTAGGCATTATGACCATATATATAAGCTCATAAAATAGATATCTATAAAAGCCTAAAAGGAGATAAGATCTTTTTATGTTGATGCTTGTAAATTGTGGCTGTCTCTTCTTGCCTGCTCTCCCACAAAAGAACTGTGCTTCCTGCTCTACCTGTGGTCTCTTTTTTTAGCTTATTGATAATGGAAGCCCTATGGGTTGCTAGTATAGGACCCTAGCACACTGAGAACATTGTATTATCTAGTGACAACCAATTTGAGTGTAACCATTTTTTAATGGCTGAACACACATGCAAACAGCAGGTTCCCTAGGCTGGGGTAATTAATTTTCACAGCTAGATCTAGATCCTGACTCCTTTTTTTTTCCAAGCTAACACCTCACTGAATGAGTGGCATTCAATCTGAAGAGCTTTAGGAAAGAAAAGAGACTTGAAAAAATGTTTACACAACTTTTTCTATGGCTAGCATCAGGCAGTTGGTTGTCAGTGATATATGTTTGGATTTTTTACCCTTTCAGAAAAATGTCTAAAAAATATAAAATGCAACCTCTGACTTACAAATGTGATGAAAAAATTGAGAAGATGATTAAGACAACTAAACCAGTGTTCAAATGACGAACTATTTAAACTAGGACATATAATTGGTTGTGTTTTCATTGGTTACAGATCAAGACTGTATCTGTACATCCTCCCTTTAAAGTCGGAAATTCTGTACCGTATCTAAGTTTTTCATCTGTACTTTAAATCCATTATAGAGAACAACAGGGCCATAAACATTCTTGAAATAAGGAGTCTAATAATTGGATTTTTCTCTCTTTTCAATGAATTCTGGAACGTTGCCTTCACCATCTATTTGAAATATCTAGTAACATGACACATAAAGAGTTCTGCTTCTTTTAAAAAGTCTTAAGTTGCTTTGTTCCTGTTATTGTTTTTAGCATTATTTCTAAGCATGTGCATTCAGAATCTGTACCCCCAATATACATATATGTGAAGTTGTTTTCCCAGAGTAAATGAATAAATCTGCAATTAATTGTAAAAAAACCAGAACTGTTTTCTGAGACTATACTATGGCTTCCACTCAAACAAATTCCATATCCAGTTAAAGTTACATATTCTTTTAATAGAAGTTCAAAGATACTATCACTTTGCCAAGAGGGGAAAAACTCTCTCAAAACAAACAAAAACAAACTAGCAACAACAGCAAAAAAAAAAAAAGAAGAAAAAAAATCTTCCTTGAAGAAAAGAATAAAAAGTTCTTTCTGCTCAAATGGGCTGTGAAAATTATCTCCATTTGTACGTTGATCTTGAGAAGAGATTGCCACGGAACAATGAACTCAGTTTTGATCTGACTGCTATCAGTTTAACAGTAGAGTATCTACTGTTATTTCAACAACACTTCTCATTATGTCAGGCCAAATCAAAAGTCGATGAAAACAAGTGTAAATCTTCCTCTAAGTTTAGTTTGTTTTGAACTAGCTCCTATGTCATTATAATTAAAGAGAGAAAAGGTCTGATCCCTCATGGACAGTAATTTCTTTGTTAAATTTCATAAAAAGTATCTCCACTACGTATTTACCTCCTCATCCCAAATTGTAGGTGCCTAGTTTGAAGGAAGGTTGTGAAATTCCTTCTAAGATAAATGTTAATTATTAGTTAGCAGAAACCTTACCTGTCCATGTCTCTGCAATAGTTGAAATATTTTCAGTACATTTCAATTACAAGATAAGGTGGACTTCACATTGCTCACATTCTCTTTTATGTAACTTTCTTGAGCATTCTAAGACAGTTTTGCTGAATTCTTTGAGCATTTTTGTTGTTTCTATTAATTTCTGAAAAAAATATACAAAAATATCTGGTGATATCTGTAAAATCTGTATTTTTCTAACACAAAATAAGCGTGAGAAGAGCAGTACAAAGAAAGAAGGAGGCATGGATAAGTGTTAGCTTCATTGTCCTGTTATCCCTGATTCTGGGAAACATTTATTCTAATAAATAGAATTTTGTGTTTCATTTCTTGTCAGCAATGAGCAGTGAGTGTTCCCATAAAACCCAAAAGTTATTTGGGCTTCCCGAAAGCACTAAAGCATTTGAAGTTAAACTTCCATTGGTGTGCACATGATGGATTAGTCATGCAACTCTTAGAAACAATAAGTGTTGTGAATTTATTCCATTGCACATGGCATAGGAACACATACCCATTGAGGATGAAGTACCATATGTTTGGTTTGTTTTTTCTTTAAAAAAAACCCAAGACACGAACATGTGGAGAGAAATGAAATAATGAAAAACTTAAATGGATTTTGAAATACAGACAGTGGACTGCAGTGTTCTCTCAGCCACCATGCTAGCTCCTAAAAGGCAGCAAAGTCATATATTAGCTATAGGTAAAATTACCTCCATAATTCTTTCAAATAGTAGCATTGCTACTTTAACTGTTCCAAGTACGTGTTCTCTAGATGTCTCCTTAATGATGAAAGTGACTCTTTTGGAAGAAGAGAAGCAGATATTTTATGGATCTTCTGGGGAAAACCACATAGAACTTTCTGGAAGTCTTGACAATTGTTACATTTTAACTCTGTCCACTCACATTTCGCTAGGGTGCTGGAGGCAGAGAGTCACAAATTCTTCCTAAAGTTTAATAAAGGGCTTTCTCTGGTCTGTTGATTCATAACTATGATTTAGGATACTATTTTTTAGCTGAGTGTTTAAGCAGTTATACACAGGGCTATATGGTGTACAAGTACCTGCGGCCCTTCACCTACAAAATCTTAGTAATTAGGCTTTTGCCAAAAAAATCTGGAATATAAGTGCATCAGAGAGGGCAGAAAATATATTTTGTATTTATTTTTTTTCCAGATGTCACTCTGCAACTGTTGGTACCATGTTTTCTGGCTGTCATAGTAGAGTAGCAAAATCATATATCCCAAAAGAAATAAAATTTCTTTATTGCATTTGTGATGCCAGTTGCAAATGGTATTGTAGTGAAAATAGATATAATGAGTTTTATGTCAGATACACTCTTTGGTTAATAGTCCACAATCAACTGTAAATTCTTCAGTTTTTTACCAGCAGATTTAGTAAACAGGGAGCCAAGCCTGAAAATCACCGAACTATGGTTTGAACTGTAGTTACAACTGGATTTCGATTTTCTGGATTTCTAAATTCAGAGTTTTTTGTTTTACTTTCAATTTCACAAAGAAATAGGAAAACATGACATGACGTGTAATAGGAATCTTTTTCAGTTAGTAAACTGAGAAAAATGAAGAAAACATACTCTAAATGCTATTTAACTTCTCAAAGGGTATTGCAATTTAAAAGAAAATAGCTCAAATGCAATTTTAGTTCAAAGAATAGTCTGTAGATTTATTTTTTTTTGCTTGTGTTACAGCTTTCTACAACAACTAAGAGCTTTTTTGAGTCATTTCATTGGGATATGTCAGGAACAAAGGACTAACATGTTGTGAAAAAAGTTGGTTATTAAGGCTCATTAAAATTTGCCAGGAGATTATCATATGTACAGACCCAGAGAGATGTTCAGCTCCTGTAACAATATTTCTCTTATAAAATCTGTCTTTCTTTCTGTGCTATCTAAAGCACCACATGCACTACAGCTAAATCATTGCTTATGCTCTGTATTTTCCTGCTCTAGAGAATGACTGAAGTCGATTGATGTTATCCACAGTAGCTTTTTGTGAATATGTGAGTATGAAAAGCATAGATGTGCTAAATCCATCCTTTTCAGAGGGTACTAGATATAGAAAAGCAACTCTGAAATATTCCCTGTACTTCTAGAAGCTTTGTAGTTATCTGAATAAAAATGTTTCTTGAACTTCTGTTAGAGATACCCCTAGTGCACCACACTGTCCAAGTATAGCTCCCTCTATTTGACATTAGAACCTTGGATTTGGTACAAGATTAAGATCCTTAGGTTTCTACATATTACCAGGTTATCTAAATGACTATTACAGTGAAGAACCTATGGTTTTATTCAGTTACCAAAATATAAATGTCTAGACAATGTCTTGACACAGAAGCTATGGAAGGACCATGTCCTTCTGGCTCAATGGCTGGAGGTCCAATAGGATATCCCTGTGCATCTTAAATGTTACTGGAAGTCTATATTTAAGAAATTGAATTAAAAACCTGATCGATAACATGGAACTTAGAGATCTATTAAGGTGACACTAAAGTAGATGCTCCAGGCATTTAATCTGAGGTCAGTCAATCCAAAATTAGTGTATATATATGTAAAATTTAGGTATACATATGTCCTTTTTTTTCCAGATTAATTGCACACTGCATTTCCTTTTCTAGATATAAACATCTGCTGTCATTCAAGCTGCACTAGGTAATTCTGCATTGCTACCAGTCTAGAAGGTAACTGATTCTCCTAGAAGTTCTCCACTGCAGTTGCCAGCAGCACCTGAATGCTCCGATTCCACAGTTTCCTGTTATAGACCACTGACATGTGCAGTGAGATGTGGTTGCATATGTGCCTAGTGCCATTTGGATGCTCTAGAGGCCACATGATCCTCTAGTAAAAAGGGCATGTGTCTACTGTAGGCTTTGTGTTATCTTGCCAAAGCTGTGGAGGTATCATGACTATCATACAGCACCCCGCACAGAACTAAAAGCCTTTGTTTTGGATACTGAATCATGCCACTGAGTCACTTCAGTTGTTTTCTGACTGATATTAGCTGCTTCTAATGGGAGTTTAGACAATTTAAATATATGTTCCCAGTTTTAGGTGTCTTAATTTAGAGCTGAATCCCCTACTACTGTGACTAACCCTTCATTTTCTGCCAAAGGCTCACTCCTATTTCTATTTCTGTTGAATGTATGTAGAGTCAGTATCCTTCTTCATTAACCATTGAATCAGAAACATATTTGTTGTAGGCATTAAATGGTTAGGATCTGAATGAAGTATATATGACAGATCCTTAGGCACTTACAGTGCCTTAAGTGGTATTTCTGCTGTACAGCCGCAGTAATTGCACTCCTACAACCATGAAGGGGTAACTCCCCATGTGGATGCTCTTTCCAAACAATGTTTTTTAATTTTTTTTTTAATAATTACACTGTATCCAAAGAAATAATTTCACTTGAGAAAAAAAATGACTGTATTAAGGCCATGTTTATGTTGAAACAGAGCTTCCATGGGAGAGTTGTACCAGTATAGCTGCAACGATGTGGTTGTACTGCTGTAATTCTCCTCAATTATGTCCCTAAGCAGACAAGTCTGGGAATCTAGCATTTCTTCCTTCTTTTCAATAGGATAGTGTTGTTGGTAGGCATCCAGCTCACTGACTTATTGGTCTGGTGATTTCCCTTTTCTCTGTACTGCAGTCAGATACATTGGGCACCTGGAAAGAAAATCTCATGGCTAGAAAATTTTATTTCTACTACTTCAAGGAAATAGTAGTTTTATTTGCTGAACATAATTTATTCACAACAGACTTTGCTGAAGAGTTTCTCCCCATCTTTCTTATAAGCCCCCTTTTGGTACTGGAAGGCTGCTATCAGGTCTCCCTGGAGCCTCCTCTTCTCCAGGCTGAACAGCCCCAACTCTCTCAGCCTGTCCTCATGGGAGAGGTGCTCCAGCCCTCTGATCATCTTCGTGGCCCTCCCATCATCCTCGTGGCCCTCCTCTGGACTCACTCCAACAAATTGTCCTGATTTTGGTAGGGATTGAGTTAATTTTCCTCTCAGTAGCTGGTGTGTTTTGGATTTCAAATGTGAAGATAAACACACTGATGTCATTAATTGTTGCTAATGAGACCAAGGACACTGTCTGGCTTTCCAGGTCTTGCTAATATGCAAGTGCAGGAAGCTGGGAGGGATACAGCCAGAGTAATTGACCCAAACTGGCCAAAGAGAGTATTCCATGCCGTAAGTGTCGTGCTCAGTATAAAAGTGGGGGTTGCCCGCGGGGGAGGCATCACATCTCATCTCATCTCTTGCTCGCTCGTTCACTGGCATCGCTCTCTCTACCTTGCTGGCTCCCTCTCACTCCTTTGCTGGCTGCTCGGTTTCTTTTCTGTGATTGATGCTCGGGACAGGCAGTATTGGTCATTCAGACATCGAGTGGTGAGAAATTGTGCATTGTTCATTTTGTATATTTTAGTATCCTTATATTTTGATATTTTTGTCATTTACTTTTGCTATTCTAGTAAACTGTCTTCATCTCAACCCAGGAGTTTTTCTTTCTTCCCAATTCTCTCCCCCATCCTGCTGGGGAGGGGGAGGATGAGCAAGAAACTGTGTGGTGACTAGGTTCTAAACCTAGTCTGTATCCTTCTTATGTTGGGGTCTCCAGAACTGGACACAGTACTCCAGGTGGGGTTTCACGAGAGCAGAGTAGAGGGGAAGAATCACCTCGCTTGACCTGCTGGTCACGCTTCTTTTGATGCAGCAAAAGATGCGATTGGCTTTCTGGGCTGCAAACACACATTGTAGGCTCATGTTGAGCTTCTTGTCCACCAGCACTCCCAAGTCCTTCTCATCAGGGCTGCTGTCAATCCATTCTCTGCCCAGCCTGTATTTGTGCCTGGGATTGCCCTGACCCATGTGCAGGACCTTGCACTTGACCTTGTTGAACTTCATGAGGTTTGCATGGGCCCACCTCTCCAACCTGCCCCAGTTCATAATATTTGTGGCCATTGTTGAACTCTCTCCAGTATGTCCATGTCTCTCTTGTGCTGGGGAGTCCAGAACTGGACACAGTACTCCACAGTACTCACCTCTGCCGAGCAGAGGGGAAGGATCACCTCCTTGTTGCTTGTCATCCTATAGGAGACCAATCATTTATTTTAAAATATATTTAAATAATTATATTTAGGACTAGATGTGCACAACAGTCTCAAATCTGCACAGCATTATATGTTATATGGGCAGTGTTGCATACTAAAAAGAAATGGCAAAGCCAATAGCACCTTATTTAGGATTTTTTTTTTGTAAACACATATGGCTAATTGTAAAGCAAATGCACTATTATTTTTATTTTTATTATTGAATTAATGTTAATCAGTTACCCAATGCCTGTTCTGATTTGTTCCATTTGCAGTATTGCAGCTTGTGTGCCGTCACAGTAAAAGAACAAGAAAAAACTATGAAGCACCCCCATTCTAGATTAACAAGTTAACGTATTTTTCAAACATACCATTTTGAAAAAGAAGTGTTGCTTGACCTCTGTGATGAATTTTAATGAAATCCAGTTAATTTGAGACTGTTATCTTTTTGAGGTGTGAAATGTTAACTCAAAAGGCACTGGAATAAGCACGATCAATTGAATTAAAAATCACCTACAGGATCAAAAAGAAAAAAATCAAATATTGTTTGAGTTGCAAATTGAGAAAAGATGTCTTTCGATTTATCTTGTTTTTATGTCCTTTAGCAAGGTGAATTAATAGCACATCATTAAAGCAATAATAAAATACTCAATGCTACTGAATTCGAATACCAGTAACAATAATTGAAAGAGAAGGACATCAGAAGCAGGTATTCAAAAATTTTTTGCACTCTTTTTTTCTGACACAACATTGCTGGCACGTAAGCCAATGTCATTTTAGGCACGTAAGCCAATGTCATTTTACCTGATGGGTTTCAGCCAGACGCAAGAACCTGCTTAATGAGTTTTAAAATACTGAATGTCGTAACTGTGCTAAATACAAATCAACTCCTGGTATTAACTCTCTGACCTTATTCAAGTAACTAAATTTTCCATCTCCTTTCTCCTCTAGCATTACTGGATAAGAGGCATAAAGATATCAAAAGCTTAAGATAAAAGGCAGCAAAACAAAATAAAACTTTCAAAAAACTCCATAATGATGTATTTAAACGTACCTAGATGTACCTAAAGATATGCCAGTCCTTCATCTGCACACTGTTGTTTCTTAAAATACAGCAGTTTTCCATTCTTCATTGGCTGCACTTAACAAAAGCAAGTACTAGCTGTTACTCAAGACACAGATAGATGAACAAAATGTCCTTTTCTCTCTCTCGATTTTTTTAAAAAAATCAATAATCCAAAAATAATCCATGTCACATTTGCACTGAGTGTCATGACATCCAGTTCAATGAATACTAAAATAATTTTGTGGATAATGAGTGTCATGATTCCATATTGAAATTCTGTCAGCTTGGAAATAGACTGTGTAAGTGTAGGGGAGTAGTTGAAATTCTGTGATCTGCTCTTAAATTAGAAAGATACAGTGATATTAATGGAAGGAAGTGGGGTTCTATCAGGACTTAAAACCGCTATAGCAACAGCAACTTTTCAGTTTGCTTAATCAGATTACAAAATATGAGACAAATCATCTGACAATAGATAGTATTTTAAGCCAGCATGATGTTGGTAGTGTATGTGAAGCTGAGGCATTTGTGGAGGAGTGAGTTGGCACTGGAGAAAATTATTATCATGTTCTTAGCTATCACACTGTGTTACTCAGGAGCAGATTGTAGTTCCTCCATGTAGATACAAAGCTTAACTGCAATACCATAAAGCATACAGCTGAAAGATGAATCAATGTGTGTAGCTTCAAGCTTAACCGTACTTGTAAGGCTGAATTTTTTTTTTTTTCTGATAACTTTTGCATATGATCTCCCATAAATTAGCAAGGTAATAATGAGATTCTCTTACAGAACCCATTATTTGTTCTATCATCATTATAACACATGCCGGCATCTTACACATGTTTCTGGGTAAATCTAGTTCTTATAAAGAAGAAGAAGAAGAAAAGATAGACTTTGGTGATGAAATGACAGGAATAAGGTTATCTCTGTCAACCAAGTAAGTCCAGATCTCCTTTCACCATGTTCTTTTGCACTGATAGATGAGCTCTGTGTAGAGCCCGTGTCAAACAATGTTGCAGTAACCCAGTGAGCTCCCAAGAGGTAGCACAGTTGAACCCTGCAGACCTTCACAAGAAGTGTTTTCTAAGGTTGTGTACAATTGGTATCAGATTGAATACATCTGGGATAGATTTAGATCAAGTTTATTTCCAGCAGAGCTGTCCAACTGTTCAACACTTATTGAAAATCATTCTTATCCTTGAGATAACTGTGATCTATCTATCATTTTCTACTATATGGAGATCCATGAAAGGCATTACGATTCCATGAAAATTAGGATAAAAAAAAATAAAAAGGAAATCCTCAAAGTGAATATTGAACTGAGAATGTAAATTAAAAGACTGTTTATAAGTATCCTCTAACGGTTTTTCACTATTTGCTATATGCATGTAATTTGTTGGAGATGTCATTAGCTTCAATTTAATGAAGAAAATCAGGGACACACTGATGTACTACATTCCTTACAAGCTAAGAAGGATGGAATCTTTCTGCTGTATTCCCTGACAGCAGATGGTAGCATAGAAAAACATAGAAATTCAAAGAAGAGAATCACTTGTACTTTATATAGGGCTGTAGTGCTGCCCTTTGAGCACTGAACAATACCATAAATTCTTGCATTCTCAATATCTTTCTTTGTTCCTTCTGAAGTGTTTCTTACTACAACCAGTAAGTAGTTTGTACAATTTAATCCATGCTGTAGAACTTCTTTCTCCTGCTGTATTTCCTTGCTTTATTCTCTAACCTATTAATTAGCAGATGGGAAAATGAACATGGCAAATGTAGTCTCTATTGATTAGCGTAAAGCTAAGATAAAAATAGGTAAATCTAGTGGGAAAAAAAAGGAACTAGTAGGTTTTGTTTTAGCTCAAAAACTGTACATTAACTTAGCTAATAATTCAGTCCTAAGTTAGTACTTTGGAGCTCCGAAGCAGTTCATGTGCTTGAGTTAATGTTGAATCAATGTTTTGGTCTGGTTTTTTTTGTTGTTTGTTTGGTTTTTTTCTAATTCTGTACAAAAAATGTTCAGCCTTGGAAAGATATGAAAAGGGCTGCTCTCAATCCATTCTCTCCCAGCCTGTATTTGTGCCTGGGATTGCCACCTCTCCAGCCTGTCCAGGTCCCTCTGGATGGCATCCTTCCCTTCCAGCGTGTTGACGGCACCACACAGTTTGGTGTCATTGGTGAACTTGCTGAGGGTGCACTCTATCTCACTGTCCATGTCGCCAACAAAGATGTTGAACAGGGCCGGGCCCAACACGGACCCCTGAGGGACGCCACTTGTGACCGGTCTCCACTTGGACATTGAGCCGTTGACCACCACTCTCTGAGAGCGGCCATCCAGCCAACTCCTTATCCACCGAGTGGTCCATCCATCGAACCCGTGCCTCTCTAGTTTAGAGAGAAGGATGTCGTGCGGGACAG
>WHYT01017444.1:752928-826059 GCA_009806455.1 Tetrax tetrax | reverse complement strand
TGAAGCCATGCTGGCTGTCACCAACCACCTCCTTGCTCTCCATGTGCCTTAGCATGGTTTCCAGGAGAATCTGCTCCATGACCTTGCCAGGCACGGAGGTGAGGCTGACCGGCCTGTAGTTGCCCGGGTCTTCCTTACTCCCCTTTTTGAAAATGGGGGTTATGTTCCCTCTCTTCCAGTCATCGGGGACCTCACCAGACCGCCACGATTTCTCAAATATGATGGCCAGTGGCTTGGCAACTTCATCCTCCAGTTCCCTCAGGATGCGCGGATGCATCTCATCAGGCTTGGCAACTTCATCCTCCAGTTCCCTCAGGACGCGCGGATGCATCTCATCAGGCCCCATGGACTTGTGCTCCTTCAAGTTCCTTAGATGGTCCCGTACCTGCTCTTCGAGCACCGTGGGTGGTTCTTCATCCTCACAGTCCCTGTCTGGGCCTTCCACAGCTTGGGTGGGGAGACAAGAGCCCTTATCGGTGAAGATTGAGACTTCCTCCCCTTTTACCTGCACCCAGGTAGTTTTTCTCACCTTCCACTCAGTTTATGGGCTAGCTGTCTTTCACAATAATCCACACTGAGATACATCATACTCACCTCCCAGTGTCCCTTCCAGCCTCTGTTATTCTGCAAGTCCACAATAAAGGGAAAAGTTGAATTCTGTTCTTCTGAAAAAATTCTGTTATCAGTAGGATTGCAGTGTGTGAAATACTGACAGCAAACATATAATGGCTTGAGAGTTCTTCACTGCAGTGATTTGAATCTGGTTTTGTTTTTAATTATGGATGGCTACAGCATAGTTTTAGGAGGAATAAGTAGGAAGGTTTGAGTGTTAAAAACCAGTATGAAGAAGCAACTCAGAGCAAAGGAAGTTTGGAGTGAAAAGAAAACCAACGCAGTGCTAGGGGACTTTGACTTACTTTTTCTCCCATAAAGTATTTTCTTTCATGTTAGGTAAGAGGCAGCGCTTTGCCTTCCATAAAATACAATCAGTCAGCAAAGGTGTTTTCTGAATCCCTCTCTCATACTTGAGGGTTGTCTTACAGTGCAGAATTGGAGGGCCTTTAGCAGTCAACTTAAGCAACACTGAAAATCTGGAGAGCGCGAGATGAATGATGTCCAGAGAGTTAAAGAATTTTGATGGGGAGTTCCTGGAAAGCTGACAGTTTTTAATTAAAACTAAGATACATATATCAGGGGCATTTTACAGATAGTAATGTTCATTCAGAGCTTTGTCTATTCTTTCTGGTATTAATATATGGTTTCAAAGGCAATTAATTATGACTATATTCCTTTTGCCCATAAAGATTTCAGAGAATTTTACATCATTCTAGGACACTATACATCATTTTAATGCCTTCAGAACATGATATTTTAATGTGTTAACATAACTGTCTTGACATCCAGAACTTGGCACAAATCCTTAATTCTTTTGTAGTCTATAAAGTTCCAGCTAATGAATTATTAAAAGCCTTAATTTGGCTTGCAGAAAAGAGATGTTTGGAGCCATGTTAAGAAGATGCTTTCTGAGGGTGCTGAGGTCAAAGGTAGCGCTTGCACCGTATACTGCTCCTTCCTGATATTTTTTATTTAATAAAATCAAAAAGTGGATTTGCTTGAAATTTTTTTTTTTTTTTTTTTTTTTTTTTAACTGTAGAAGGCATACAGTAACACTTCTATGTAGATTACTACTTTTTTTTTTCTGCACTGTAGTGACAAAATGCAGAACTAGTGGTATTATTTGTGCTGACAAAATTTAGCTCTATATATACAAACACACATTCTTATGGTTCAGTTATTCTATATAAGAACTGCATCAGTTACAGGAGGAATGGCTGCAGACTGAGCAGAAAGGACAGGGCACATCTTTAAATTGTTATGGAGTTTTACTTTGTAAATGTTCCTCAAACTATCAAAAGATCATCTGGAGGACCACACAAGGTCTGATGTTTAAAAGATTTGGGAGATCCTAATAGAATGAGATTTCTAAATGCCCTAGGGCATTAGAGGTTTGAAGGTTTCTAGTGGTCTCTGGCAGTTCATCCCATCACACTTATTATCATGAAGTACAGTACTATACATGCCTAGATTTAAATCCAATGGTTCTTTCTCAGGAAAAACTTTAGGTGCAGGTAGCAGAATGTGTTATGTTTTTGTATTAAAAACTTAATATTTCTAATGAACATTTTAAAGCAACAAAAACTTTACCTGACTTTTAAATGTTTAAATGTGTTTAAATGCACTTGCACACAGGCTCAGATGTTTGCCTTCACAGGGAGGGTTTTTTCAATGCACAGTAGACTGCAGAGTTTCTTAGTGCATGCTAGGCTGCAGTGTGAATATTTTTAGTATGAGCAAAGGACAATATGCCTACAACATGCTGGTTTCCCCCCTCGCCCCCCTTGCAAACAATGATGTCTGCTTTTTATTTATTTCTTTTTTCATAGTAGTCACAAGACTCAAGATACCTGCTTTCTCCATCTCACCAGCATTTCCAAAGGTAGGAAACAGCCTTAAAGTATGTTTTGAATAGTGACACACTTATATCAGGCTGAATAAATCCAAGCTATAGCTAATTAAAAGAAGGATGAAGCATTTCACTATTATTTTAATTAACTTTACCATGCTTAACATTACATATAATGGGTAAATATTAAATTTAGGGACTCCTTCAATTAAGGAGTCTTTCCTGTTGACTCTCCTTAAATGTATTTGATATTGTACTGTAGTAATTTCAGTCATTTTTTTTCCTGAAGATCATCTGGCATTACATTTCCTCCATGACAAATATCAGAAGAAATAACTATATAGATCTTTATATATCTTTCTTGCCTGTATCTGTTCTTTACTTCACAACTTATCACAATTCCTCTGTGGTTAAAAATAACTTTTGTGCTTTAATAAATGTAAAAAACAACAAAAAAAAAGCAAAATTGTTATATTTTAGGAATGTTAATCTCTGCAAAAGTCTTAATATCATTAAATTAAAGCCACTGTTTTAGAAGAGAAGTTCTTATCGATGTATCTAAATTAGTATTCCTCATAGAATTATACTTTCTTTATATAATTTAGGGTATTTTACTCTGTGGAAATTGTTGTGGTTTTTTTCCTATTAATTTACATATTTTCCTTTCTTAATTGTAGCTATATGAAATTCATAGAGCTCTACATGTTTAAAAATATATAATGTTTTATGCTGCTTTTGTGTGTGGATGTAACAATGAAACCTACTCCTTGAGCTTGTCAACTATTTTGAAAATTTTCATTGTTATTTCAAACATTTGTAAAGCAAATATAAAAAACAAGTTGTTTCACTAATGTGGATTAGTACCATTTTTTTTCCCAAGCATTACTAATATAAAGACAACACCTTGGGAAAATAACAAAAACTTGCTAGGAAATGTTACCATTTTTAAAAAATTTAAATTACTTAAAATATACAATCTGATATCTGTGAAAATATTTTTTTTAGTGAATATAAAGTTAATAATAAGTTATTATTTAATATTGTTAACATCACTCTCATCTCCATCAATATAAATGAAAGAAAGAATGAGAGAGAGAAAAGAAAAGAAAGAGAGATAGGGGGAAAGAGAAAAAAAAAGAGAGAGAAGAAAGAAGGAAGGAAGGAAAGAAGGGAGGAAGGGAGGAAGGAAGGAAGCTACACTCTTCCAAAAACGGACCATTAATATATATTTTTTTTTCTATTTACCAAAACATCTTTTTTGAAGCAAGTAACAATGATATTTCTTTAGACTTTCCTGAAAAAGTGCACTATGAGAACTGCTCAGCACAGCAGCCACCGTTTTTGATTGATGAAGAATATCCAAACTGTCAAAGGAAAAATTAAAGTCTCTCTTTCTAGTCACTCACCAGGCAGCTGTGTTTGGATTTACATACTGATTCTGCATGTTGAGAAAACATCTTGAATTTAAGGAATATCTAAGCACTGGATGTTTCTTTGGCCACTGACCTGTTTCCTGAACACAAACCCCTCCAGCCCAGCCGACTTAGGTTCCCAGGAGGTCCAGGCCTTCCAAACCTCTGTAATAGTGTTCTGGTTTTGTTTAGTGAGGGGGGGCGGGGCGCAAAGGTGGTAGCTTAAGCACAATTTCTCCAAACTGTGATAGTTAAAGCCAATGTGGAAAAGGAGTGGAAAGCCAGAATGCCTGCAGTACGATGAGCACTCATGATGATGATGCTGCTGCAATCAAATAACTGTACAGAAGCAGCACTGACTAATAACTGTATAGAAGAGAGATACTAATTTTGCAGGTGTTATAAAGTACCTCTTCTTTGGACTTATCAAGTAGAACTAGATGAAAGAAACATGCAGAGCTCTCTAACTTCATATTAGAGGATATTAAATTGTGGGATTTAAGCACAGACCTATCTCTGAGCAGACAGCACAAGTGTCTCCACAGTCTTTCTTCTGTGCCCTGCAGGATGGCATACCCTTCTCTCTCCCCAGAAAAATCAACTTCTTGTCTGCTAGGACACAATGGTGCTCAAATCCCTGCAAGGATCATTCCACAGATAATCGCCATAGCATCTGTAAGCAGAAGATTGGCACAATCTCCTCTGTCTTTGTCAACATTTTTTAAAGAAAATTAGCAGACTTTTGTTTTGAGGAACCTTGCTAGGCTGGTATGCAATATGCAAGCTCTGAGATCCTCCTTCCAGCCACCCATATCCTACAGTCTGAAACTCCATAGGACAGAAGTGGGTAGGGTTCTGTGTTGCTCAGAGGACAACGGTTCAATATGCCAAAAGCAGAACCAAGGAACATTGCCATTCAAGCACAGAAAGTTTAGCTGCTGTGAGCAATGAAAAGCAGAATTGTGAAGGTCTCTTTTAATGTTTATAGAGCACTGTACATAAGTATGGGATCATTATAACCATCTCACTACATGAAATAGCCAGTCTGGTCTTAGTATCAGAGATGTTCTTATTTCAGAGATGGGGATTTTGTAGAGGATCTTCAACACCATCTGAAAGCTGTTTATTGATTGTTGCAAAAACGACTGTTGGTTATGGTTATAGACAAGCTGAAAAAGTATCATCAGATAAGTGGACAGTGAGGTGGATTAAAAACTAGCTGAATGACTGGTCCTAGAATATTGGGATCCCCTTGTGCCCAGAACTGCACAAGGTCCAGTTAGAGGCCAGTCACTAGTGGACTGTCTCAGAGATCGATACTGGGGCCAATAGTGTTCAACATATTCATTAATGAAAGATGGAGTTAAATTCTTCTAAGTAGTGTCCAGTGACAGGACAAAAAACAATGGACACAAATCAAAACAGAATCACAGAATCACAGAATTATCATGATTGGAAAAGACCTAAAAGATCATCCAGTCCAACCATCACCAATACTCCTCAGCTAAATCATATCCCTCAACACTACATCCAAATGTTTCTTGAACACCCCCATGGTCGGTGACTCCACCACCTCCCTGGGCAGTGCATTCCAGTGCCTGACTACCCTTTCCGAGAAGTAATATTTCCTAATGTCCAGCCTGAATCTCCCCTGGCGCAGCTGGAAACCATTGCCTCTAGTTCTATCACTGTCTACACGAGAGAAAAGGCCGACCCCTAGCTCACCACAACCTCCCTTCAGGAAGTTATAGAGAGCTATAAGGTCTCCCCTGAGCCTTCTCTTCTCCAGACTGAACAATCCCAGCTCCTTCAGCCGCCCCTCATAAGACTTGTGCTCCAGACCCCTCACCAGCTTCGTAGCCCTCCTCTGAACGCGTTCCAGGGCCTCAATGTCTTTCTTGCAGTGAGGGGCCCAAAACTGAACACAGTACTCGAGGTGCAGTCTCACCAGCGCCGAGTACAGGGGGAGATGTGAAGTACAGATGTAAGTACAGACGTGAAGATGTGAAAACACTTTTTTTTTTTTCCTTACTGTAAGAGTGATCAACCACAGAAACAGGTTGCCCAGCGAAGTTGTGGAGTCTCCATCCTTGGAGGTATTCAAAACCCAACTGGATATGGACGTGAATAAGCTGCTTCAGGTGACCTTGCTTGAACAGGTGGATTGGACAAGGTCCCTTTCAACCTAGAATATTGTGTCATTTTGTGAATGTGTATGTGTATATGTGTGTAAACATGAGAATAAACATATACATCTGTGAATGTGTGAATACCAAACTTCTGCATTTCCCAAGAACAAACACTTCCTTATGTTTCTGTTGTAAACAAAATGTTGGATCAGGTTTTCTACTGATATCTGCTAATTTGAGTACATTAATTTACAGAAACAGAAACACTTCATGGAACATTGTATACAGCACCTGAGGTCTCTAGCCAAGTGGAGTCCCAGAAGGAGAAGGTGACATACATATGTAATTGCACACCCACACCCACACAATCTTTTTACAATATAGAACACTTTTTTTTACATCTGTCATAGCTACTGTTTGTTAACATTTTCATAGTAAATAATAAGAACCATTGCCTTGAGTTGATTATTGACTGCAGTCAAACTTCCTGCTACTGTTTGCAAACTAAAATTAAACAGGAAAATCCAAGTCCTTTATAGATGTATATACAAACATATCTATGTACACACTGTCAGGAAGACTAAATTGCAAAAGAGTTCTGAATGAAGACCACCTCTAATTCAATTTAAATCCATCTACCTCTGAAATACATTCTCCAGACTATAAGTACTTCAGTGTTAACTCTCCCTCCTAAGACAGCTTTTTCACACATTTATTTGAAAATCTCCAATCAAGTAGCAACCATTTTCTAGGATTTTATTTCTTGTTATCTTTTCCTACAATCTGGCTAGTATAAATAGTGCTTGTCTTCAGCCCTCTGCAATGCAATTATATTTATAATCATACAGGACTGATATTCAAAAGCCATCTGGACATGGTCCTGGATAGTCTGGTCTAGGTGACACTGCTTGAGCAGGGGTCTGAACAGTATGATCACCAGAAGTCCCTTCCAACCTCAACCATTCTGTAAATCTGTGCTTCTGTGTCTAACGTAGTTAATAAATTCTCTTCTACAGTTTCCTTTCTTGTTACAAACTTTTCCCAGATTCTGCCTGGAATGAAGGGAGAGTCTTCACTGTGCTATGTGAAAAATCTAAATCTTGAGTTGGTGTGACTTTTCCTAGTTACAACGAGGGAAGTAAATTACACCACTGAAAAGCTGATTTTAGAGGGTGAACTTGACTGTTCACTGGTGCTGAGGAGACAAGTGAATTAACCTGTGGCTCTTAAAGAAAAGACATTAAAGGCAAAGTTCACCTTTCTGTCAAGAAGACAGAACAGAAAGGCAAAGAAAAAGATGGCTGGGGGAGTCAGTAAAGAGAACAATGCTTTACCTAAAGAAGTGGTGAAAGCAGACATACATGTCACTAAAGATAGAAGAATTGAAAAAAAAAAAACTACCTAGGGAAAATCCCATCGTGTTTATGATACCCAGCAGTGGCTTGGGGCTGTTTGGGGCAGCACCTGGCTGCGTGGATGGTCACACGTAAATAAGTCTTTCTGTTTCAGCTCCCTTGAAGTACACAAACACAAGCTGGTTTGAGACCTGAAATATAGTAACTGTGAGATTTCCTTAATCAATCTTTCATTATGATGGATTACAGAAGTACTAGGGCATTACTTTATTTTTACTCCATACTGTGTCACTCCTACATAAAGAAAAGAAACCTCTGTAATAATAAGTCTGTATATCTTAAGCATTCCACTTCAACCAAGGAGTCTCTTAACACATAGAAATACTTAGCAAAGGAGTAGGCTTTGGGTGACTGGAGACAGTGACTGGAACCCAGCTAATAGCAAACCACTTACTGGGCCTGAAAGAATCTTGTCAGTTTGGTAGGAAATTGAGAAATGAAAGAAATTCTTTCCACAGTTCTGAGCAAAGACTTTTGGTGTAATCATAACCATGTGTCTTGCATGTCTCAGAGATGACTGCAGCACACCATGCAGCTGCAATTAATTGGAAACGTTGCCATTGTCGCATCCTAAAAGCTGCAAACCCAGGGTAGTAAAGATTTAGGAAAAAGTAGGAGACTGCAAAAAGGAAAAAAAAAAAATCCCAGAAAGTAGGATTACAGATGTACTGACAATGTCAGTGTGTGACTCCTTGTTGCAGGTGACTGCAGCCGATGACTCAAAGTGGCTTTGCCACATGGAGTCATACTTCCTGAAAAGGCGGTGATAGTAGTGACCCGCATTCAGTAAGTAAATACATAATTTTTTTTTTTCTAGCCAAAAAACCCAAACAGTGAGTAGAATTAAGAATGCACAAGTAAAAGAGAAGACCCCTCAAGTTCAGTCTCCAGACAGAGGCAATGATGCAATGAGATTCTTAACATTTTTCCCCTAACAATGTATGGTAGAGGGCAGTTCCAGAACCAGTTAAGAGCCTTCATTAATCAAACATAGCATCAACATTTTTCCTGTGTGTTCTTACCTTTTAGCTAGACGAACTTTCCCCCACCCAGCTTTCATATATTTGTACAGCCAATCATATTCTTTCCCAGGCTCCACACTCCTAAACTGAACAAGACATACAGTTTTAATTTTCCATTGTAAAATAAATTATTTATTGTTCTGATTCCTTTACTGTCATTTCTTGGCTCATATTACAGAGTCTTATGTTTCTTCACAGTACGTGATATATGACTCCACTTCCACTGCTTAACTCTAAAAGAACATCTAAAAGATGATCTAAAATAAAAAAAAAAAATCAAACACTACCTGTGATCTCTGTCCTCAGTATCAACGATATTTCTCAATTCTCTGTAACTAAAATTCACAAGTAGTCTTGGTCATTGTTCTGAACTTGTCACTGAAATTCTTAGCTGACTCCAAGACCACATCTTAAAGAACACTTTAAGACACTCTTCCAGTCCAATTCAGCAGAACTCACTGTTGCCTGTCCTTTTCAACAGTTTATTACCTATCTTAGACTTAGGCTAAGCACTTCCTCATTTCCTTTGTCTATAAAAACTGGCTTTTAACTAAGCATGTTAGACTCAGATGTGCCTGCTCCTTGCAGAGGGGTTGGACTAGATGAACTCAACAGGTCCCTTCCAACCCTAACTATTCTATGATTCTAATGTCTTTTGTAAACACACACTGCAGCTTATCTTATTTCGCACTTATTTCCAAATTGTTACTTATAACTTATTTAGTAAATGACATTCCTTTTCACTTCGAAGATTTTCTGTTATGGACTATCTGATCTGTAATATGCTAGTACACTGATAAAACTCTTCCTGCAAATTTGTTTTACAAAATATTGATGGAAGATTAAGCAGCTTTGTACATCCAGAGCCTGTTTTTCTCTTTCTTTTACATAGGTAGAGCATTTCCTAATTTTCCACTGACTTAAGTTCATTTTCTATGAGCCTACTATTGCACATGCCATTTTCTTCTAATTCTGTAGTGTAAAGTATCCAGTCTCATGTGTTTGGTACAATCAGATTTTCTTGGTTTTCTTTACACCATAGATATGGTAACTGCCATTTTCGTAAAGTCTTTCCCATACTCTTTTTTCCAGTGTCCATCTTTGCATTTGCGTTTGATGTAAACAAATGAAACAAAGGCTTATTTGTTCTTTTAGTTATAGAAAGAGTTAAGTACTTATTTAATTTTTCCCATTTAGAAAATTTATCTTGGATGTATTCCTATAGCATTTGTCTCCTCCTTTTTTTTTACTCCCCCACCCTCCCCCTATTTTGGAAGCTTTTATATTCCATATTATAGTCTTTCTCAATTCAAATCTCTTAATCCTCTCTCAAGCATTGACTGCTGAGCACCAAAATGCTGCTTTGGAAAATTAGGCCATGACCTTTCAATCTTCTCCCTTCTTTGACATCCTGGTTGGGCATAACATTTTGCTATGATAAGCAGTCACCACAATATGAAAGCCTGGACTCAATTTTAAAAGAATTGTTGTCAGAGATAGACAGTCAGTATGTGGTCACTACCATGTTTAAGATCCTTATTTTGCCGCAGTTCTGAAATTACACTCATGTCCATACACATCATTCAGCCCTTGACACAGGGCAACTTAATACATATGCAGACATGCCCAAGCAGATTGGTCTGTGGAAAGAAAGTATTCAGATTAGAATATAAAATATTCACGACAGCTGACATTCAGAGCATGGGTATGAGAGCGTAAGACATAGATTGAATTCAGACTAGGTCCACCTCAGAAAGCACAGCCTCTATCAGTGATGTCTAATTATAAAATACAAATAAACAAAACCCTTCTGAATTTTTAGTGTTTATAAATTGAAGAAGTTTTAAAATAAACTATAGTAGGAAGTATTGCATTTTTGTGGAGAATTCAGATAATAAATTTCTTGTTTTATTATAAGAATCCAAGAATTCATCCCAAAAAAAGTCCTGATTGGAAGAAGAGGTGGCTTATAAAGTATCACATTGATAATAAAAATGATCTAGATGTCAAATATGTCAAATTCAATTCTTTATTATGTCAAATCCAATTTTTATTGTGATTGTATTTTAAAAAGTCTTTTACTCAGACTCCATTTAATATACATTTGCAGGCATATTTTCCTCTGACTCAGAATAGTTTTCCTGGCCTTTCTTTTTTTTTTTTTTTTTTTTTAGGTCATTCATGTGATCAATTCAGTCAAGGATTCTAAACAAGACTGTTATGATTTTTTCATCTGACCTTGATGGACATAAACCTTCAACTAGTAATTACTAAAGCCAAACCCCTTTCAGCCATGGCAATCAATTCGCAGCATTAGCCTTTAACATTTACTGATATTTATAACCAAGTCTGCAAAAAGTATATGAGCAGTCAGTATATGGTGATTTTTGCAGAAGGAACATTTCTTATGTTTTATCTATTTTTTTTTACAGTTTTGGAAAAAACACATTGTTTTCTGATAATTATTGACAAAAATGAAATTAAAGTGGACTAAAAAGTTAGGAGTAGAATCTTTAGCTAAGTGAAGTTGAATGTGACATTTGCAGGAAACCATCCAAAAATATTTTTAAGCTTCTAAAAACTGGAATAATGATTCCAACGTTGTTGCAAGTATTTACATGAAGATAATACTTCATTTGGTAGTGATCTTTGAAAGACAACACTGATCTTTGGCAGAAGCTAGGGATTTTATTTGCTTCAACATTCTCAATTGAGCACTGATTTATCCCTGCACTTAAAAAGAAAATAATAATTGTACCTCACTTTTTTTTTTAAACACATTTTATAAAGTAATATGGAAACCAAATCACTGAGATAATTATATGATTAATGTTTTCTGGCTGTACTTTATGCTTTATAATACCTTAGAGAGACATTCTTATAGTCACCACACCTCTGTTTCTGCATTCTGGCCCACAAAATTGTATGTGTGGAAGCAGGATGTGCTAAACTGTGACAGACTCAACTTATAATTTTGTTCTGAGCTGATTGCACTCCTTCCTCTCAGAAAACTGCCCTAAGAGACTTGTCAGGTGAGGGTGCATTAAGACAGATTAAGTCTTTGCATATTTCTCTGAATTCTACAAGCCAGAATTTCTACAGTTTGTCTTGATTTGGCAGGACAAATCATAGGAAATATGTCTGAAAAAATGAGCCTCTATAAACATTCTATCAAACTAAAAGATGCTCAAAAAGTATTTGATAATTTTGATTAACAGTGTGATATTTTATAAGCCACCTCTTCTTCCAATCAGGACTGTTTAGGGGAGAATTCTTGGAGCACACATCCCTGTATTTATGTGCAAGAACCACAAAGTATGTCTTGAAAATAAACCACAGAATCACAGAAATGTTGGAGCAGATCTGGTCCTACTTGAATTTCAAGAAACACTATCACCAATACTAAAGCAGATCAGCCATGGCTTTGCATGGACATCTTAAAAATCTTCAAGAGTTACCAGGCTCCTGGGTGACTTGTTCCCTGTGGAAAATTCCTGATTCCCATCCAGTCTGAATCTCCCAACTTGCAGTCTGTTGGCCTCTGATATTACTAAGAAAATATGTTACTAAGAAAATATGTTTCCTTTATCTTTCTAACAGCCTTCAAATAGTCATGCTTTTAGATTGCCACTTGTTTTCCTCTTCATCAGACTAAACAAGCATATTTCCATCAGCTTCACCTTGTAGGTCATGTGCTGTTGGCTCTCAACATCTTTGAAGCCCTACATTGGACTCTCTTCAGTTTCTTGACATCCTTCTGGAATAAGGGGCTCCAGACCAGACACCATATTCCAGCAGTGGTGTCATCATCACTAAGGGAAATACTTTCACTCAATCTGCTTGCCATGCTTCTTGTAACGTAGTCCAGTATGCAATTAACATAATTTGTCATTAGTGTATTCGCCTGGCCTTCACCACAACACTTAAGTACCTTTCAGCAGGGTTGTTACATTCCCATGTACTGATGCATGATGCTATTCCGCCCCAGTGTGGACCTTTGCAATTCTTCACAATAAACTTCATGAGGTTTATTCCAGTTCATTCCTTAAAGCACCTGTGGATTGGAGTACCTGTTACCACCACTGGGCATCATCAAAACTTTTCTTGAGGGTGATGTTGATGAAGATGTTGAAGAATAAGTGCCCCAGTATCAACTCTGGGGTACACACATCAATACTTGCCACCACTGAGATGCCGTTGAGTAACACAAGCTTTTGAACCTAGCAGTCTATTTAACTGACGTTTCTTTCTATCAATACTGAAGTACTCAAAGTGAAAACATGTTTCAAAAGGCTCAATAAGTAGAAGGTAAGCTAAGTTAATATTTTTCTGGGGCTCATGTCCTATGCAAAATGACAAGTTTTAAAAGTGATTGTAATTATGGAGAATAACTGGATTCTTGAACATTTGGGCAGGTTTGGGGTTTTTTTGGGGTTTTTTTTTGTTTGTTTTTTTTTTCCTGTGGTGGTTTGATCAGTAACATTTTCTGGGGACCCAGAGAAGTGAGAAAAGTTTGTGCTGTGGAGGAAAACTCTTATGCTAGGCAAACTAGTCTCCTAATGGAAGAAGTTTATGCCATGCTCATATATCAGGAGTGTTGCTGGGAAACACAGGCTACTTGTAGCTGAGTATTAATTCTGTTCCTCCATTCATGGTATCAAGAAGATAGGAGACTCTCGGACAATTTGTTCATGAAATGGTAGCCCCTTCCCCACAAAACAAAACAGAACAAAACTCACAAGGTATTCAGTAGCCATAAATCCACTGTTAACTGATATTTAAAGAAATTATCTTCGTGAGGTAACCAAATAATATATAACCAAAAAAGCATCAGGAAAATTAAATGCTTTCAAGCAAATGTATGGTACTGTAGCATGCTGAACAGATAACTCACCAAGCTTGCTCAGTGTCAGGGGCATCACATAGAGATGTCTACACCAGTAGTCTGAAAAAAATTTACACGTTCCTAAAGATTTTGTTTTCTAGTTCTCTGCAACTTCTTCCAAGCAACACACCTTTACCACAAAGCTAGCTGTGAAGAAGAAGCTTTATAGAATTTCTTAATGAGTAGCAGCAAATAATATTCCAGGCCCAACATTTAGGTCCTGCCAGAGAATATCTGCTGTTACAGAAATAGGATTCAGTGCCGGTTTTGGCTGACTAAAGGCTAGCAATCATATGCTTTGATTTTTATGTATGATACCTTTAAATACATAGTTTCAACAGAAGTCTAAAAACTTATTTAATCTTATGTCTCTTACTGTCAACCCAATACAAAAAAAAACCCCTTCCTTTTCACAGGACAGAGCAGAGAGTGAACTCGTTTGAGCCTTCCCTATTCCTGTTGTTTCCGACTCCAAAAAGCCTTATGATATGAAGGGTATTTCATAGTCCAAACTATTATAATGATAGACAGATGGAGATCTTCTAAAGGAAAAATAGCCAGAGGAGTAAGAAAAATTATAGGCTGCATACACATCCTAGCTTTGTTCTAGAAAAAAAGAACCTCACCCACCCAAGGTATTACGCTCTGTATGAGAAAATAGCAGACTGCCTGCACTTCATATGTGTGTGCATACATATGTCACTTCTTAAAAAACAGGTCACAAGAAAAATAAGATATCATATTTAACACATTAACACCACATGCCATTTCAGACAGTGAGATAAGATAGCATGGTGAGTAGGCCTAACTGTTGATATTTAAGCTATTAATCACAACCTCTCCTTTCCAGCAGCATGGGGGAAAAAGTCAGCATAGTTAACATATTTCTCATGCATATGCTAGCCTTTACTTCTGTACTGTAAACGAGCTATCTTTCCAATACCTTGATTTGATCCACTGTGTCTTTTAATTTCGTTGTGGATTATGGTAATCAATGGCAGCTGCAAAAGGAAACATTACTTTCATTATTTTGGATCAAACTGAAAACAAATTTTAGGCTGCATGTCATGGAATAAATTAATTCTCTTGTACTTCAGATTACATTCTGAACGTGATACATCAATCATACCCTCTGTTTTGTGGACCTCTCTTCCATCATGTTCCTTGGTGACCTTTCACTATGTTCAAAGGATAATATAACAAAGTAGCATTACTGAGATCATTTTACATACCTCTCTTACTTTATATTCTTACAATCCATTGCAATAAAAACATATTACAAATCTAAAACAAACAGACCTAGATTATATATGTTCAACAGATCAACCAGCGGTTGGGTTGATCAGGCAGCATAAGTTTAAGAACACAAGCTACAACTTGTGTAAAGCACTAATGCCAGTTACAGCAAACTTTCAATATTCAGAGTTCACAGATTTATGTGGGGATGCATTGATTCTAGGGCCTGATTTTGTCTTCAGTGCCTTTTTGCAGCACAGTCAGGATATTCAACATAATCATTGCTGTTTCTATTTTTCGGATCAATGATTTCAACAATTTATTTGGCTCATCTCCAGATTTTCCTACCAAGACTCATGTTCCATTAACCTGCTTTTCAGAAATAAAAAAAAAAAAGGTGGGAAAATGTTCAATAAAGTAAACTACACAAAGAAATGAGTATTCCATAGAGGTAGATATGGCTGAAGAATTTGTCCACTAGCATTGTGAGGTTATCATTTCATATTTTTCTTCTTCTGGGGTATTATGCTTAGTTTAGGAAATATAACTCTTAACACACAAGCAAAAATTGAAGCCAGAATGCATCATGCTGTACATTTATCTTTTTATCAATAAAGTAAAAAATGTCTCCACACCTTTCTGAACTTAACAGGAGATCTTTGATGTACATCTGTGAGTTCCAGAGAAACTTTAATTTACTAGTCTGTTTTCTTTTATTGCCGGGAATGCGATCACTATTTTCTTATAAACAAGCAGAAATTTCTGTTGTGTGAACCCCTACCAAAATCAGTCAGTTCACCTTGATGTTTTCAAAGATACTGAATTTCATTGTGCTCGTCACACCAATTAAGTAGGCTCAAAATGGAATTAGCACAGGGAATGGCACCCAGTAGTCCTTATAGATTTCCTCATATCTAGTAAAATTTTTTTAAAAAGTATCACTAATACTGGAATAAATCCATATCAGAAGAATTAATTTGTATTAATTTCTTGAGCTTGCACTATTAATACTCTTCTTGCTTATGCAGAGTACACAATCATCTTAGCACTACTTACCATACTTTAGAGGAAGCTATCTCAAAACTGAAATTGAGAGGCTGCACTTGAAAACACTTAAAACCACATACCAGCCTATTTTCTTTACCATAAAGACACAGTTGGTAGGCTGGAAACCCTTACTGACTTTTGTTTTTCCCTTGTGAAAGCAGGGTGTGGAGCAATGCAGCTGTAGTCTGTTCTTTCTTAACTCAAACTAACTTCCTATTGTCAGAGCTTCCCCTAAGAAACTTTAAAAAACAAATAAGAACTTGACTTAGTGCCATGTATTGCAAACCTCAAGTCTGTTGTCAAGGAGTTTGATTTTTGACATTCAATCTGGAGTCTTACTTTCTCTATTTTTACCTCATTACTTTTTATTATGTCAGGTAAAGCCAAATTTCTCCAAGGGCAGCTTTTTTTCTAGAGCGGGGGCTGCTGAGCCCATTTAAGATCCTGATGGCAAAGGGAGTAATTTCTCCACTTAATCTGTTTTTCTTCTATTTTTTACAATTAACTTATCACTTCTGGTACTTTGTTCTTGCTCTGCAATTATATTGTTTTCCTTTCTTATTCCTTCAAGTTGCAGGGAAAATTCAGATACATTGATTTCAGACTCAATTGAATAAACCCACACATATCCACCATGAATGCATTCTTCCTTGTGAACTTTGTGACTGCTCATTCAAATCAGTAGATAAATTCAGCACTGCAAGATAGGGTCATAACTACTATCACATATGTATATGTAACTCTTAAAAGCTTTTATTGTAAATAAAATGCTGAAAAGATGAAGAGCTTTTATTATATATAAAATGCTGAAGTCAATAATCTCTTAAAATTGCCCACAAAGTCAGTGTTTAAGCAAGAGAACACTTTAAGAGCAAGTTAAACCACTGTAAGATGTTTCTCAAATACCATGAGCAACTACATTTTTTAAAGTCCACTGAAGTCATTATTGCTGCCTTTAAAACAAGTTCCCTAATGGAAAGTTCTTAGAAAAGCCACTCCCCCACAAAATTCCACAGGCTCTCATTTAAGTGTTGTTTCTTGAAAGAAAATGACTAAGATGCTGACAAAGCGTGATTGTATTGTTAATCAAGAGACTGATCATGCTCTATCACTTCTATATCATCTCTTGAAATGACTGTTAGTGTATTTCAGTATCATTAGTATTCAGTACAATTTGTTATAAAGAAGGTATAATACCATTCTGACCACAGCATCTTATATTAATTTCTGATGTAAAATATATATGCGTAATTTTATATTTGTATTTTAAAACCAAATTTTTTTTTGTGATACTACAGGAAGACTGAAAGAGGGCTGTTAGCTTCTTTTCCAGGAGAGTCTGAAAAACATCTTAGAGCAGTTTCACAATTAATTAATTCCTATGTTCAAAAAAATTGTGTCAGACTACTCTAAATTCTAGAACAATCCATCTACAGAAAGAACAGTTCTCTTCGAGGTCAACTTTCTTTGGTTGTTTTGTGGGTTTGTTTTTTTTTTTTAAGAAATATATTTATTATTTAGTAATTATATTTCTGCTTATCTTTTGGGCTTTTACTTCAGTAAAAAATCCTCACACAGGATATGGTAACTTTTAGTGATGCAGACTAGTGGGATTTTGTGTGTGTGTGTGTATATGCATGTGTCTGTGTGTTCTTTATTCAAATGGCAGGTCAGCATGTTATTCTTCAATACATAGCAAAATTTGGATAGAGTGATAGGAAAGAAAACTGATATGTCAAGTCAGTGAGTGAAATAAGGAAATTTTATGGTGAGTGTGTGCAAATAAAACTTATGAACAATACTGGCATCCCAATTTTTGTCATGAAGCTGTCCCATCTAACTTCAAGTATTTGACTGAAGGACCCAGGATAAAAATCCAGTTTTGTCCAGCTCCTAATTTTCCATTTTTTTTTTTCAGTAAGAGATTACTGGTGAGTTATTGATAGCCCTGGGACCACTAGAATCATTCTGTGCCCAAACCTTCAAGACCTCTGCTGTCGCCCCAGAACTGTCCTTTAAGCTGCATCAAAGTTACGCTGCAGAAGTAGTTCAACCTTGTATAGCGTAACTACTTGTTGTTCCTATTTATGTCATTAACCATAGGCATTGCACCACATAACTATATAATGCTAAACAAACTAAAATTAAATAACAGCCACGAGCTAAACAAGCTAGAGCAAAGCAAGCCAAGTTCAAACAAATCATGTCTGATGGCCCCAGGCCTGTGGTCTGCCCTAGCTTAATGCAGAACCAGTGGCCTGCTACGACGGCAATTCTGTACTTGCTGTCCAACAGGATTACAGCGGGTGGAAGAGGATATACTGACTATATCACGCGGGAATTATTTTCTGGCATAGGCACCACAAATGACAGCTTAATCTGCCTTTAAATTTGAGCAGATAAACTGTCTCACTGGTGCAGAGGTCCTGGCCTGTGACATTGAGTAACTGTGTAGCAATGTACATCTTCAACTAATGGCCAGGCATTAATGGATTGAAGAGCCTTGCCATATATCTATCTGACTACAAACAGCAGCACCAAGTCATCAAAGATTGTTAGTATCTTAACATTATGAAATCATAAGGTGATTTTAGGCAGGGGGAAATTAACATGTGAATAGAAGATTTTGGCTATTTACAATTTTTTTTTTCTGTGTGTGTGGTCAACACACTGCTTTGCTTCCAGATTTTTTCACCTCTTGACCATCTAGGCATCTCAGAGGAGTCTGCAGAGAGCTTGAGTAACAGCCCAGAGATGCCTGGACTGACAGCGAAGTGACTGTATACTCCTGACAAAAACCTAAATGCTGGCTGTACTAGGCACACAAAATTCTGTCAAATATGAAATACGGTCTCTGGTGATATGTGATGTTATGCATTCAGGAAGGTCAGGCGACCTTGCAGGACTCCTTATAAGACAGTTTAAACATAGACTGTGTTCTACAGTCAACCAACTTATATTTTGAATTTACAGATATACTTCACTAAATCAAAAGAGGTAACATTACTGAAAGCCTGTGAGGTAGCAGAAAAATGAAAGGACTCAAGCAAGATTAGTTGTGAGCTGAGCTTTATATCAAGGAGATAGAAAAAATAGTTATTAAAATGAATTTCTCAATAACAGTTGTTTTTCCTCACATGATATGTATGGAACCTTTAAAATTATTTTATTTCCGTTTTAGTGGGAATTTTCAAATAGTAATTAATTAATCATAAAATGCACATAATGCATTTTACTTCTTATTGCAGAAATCACAATTCTCAGTTTTCGTGTTATTGCAGCAGACACATTTTTGTTTGGTTTATTTTTTTATTTTCTTTAAAAAAAATAAAATCTAGAAAGTGAAATGAAAATTAAAATTATACTAAAAAACACAAGGAAGATTTATACAATTTGCATGCATTTTTTAAAAAGGAATCTCTGAAGAAAATATTTGCAAGCTGCCATGCTTGTATACATTAAAAATAAAATTCTCAGTATCTATACGGCCTTTATCTACTCATATAGAATTATTTATTAGCATGAACCCTTGTAGTTTGTGCCTTTGCAGAGGCACAAACTCTGCTGAATTTCATCCCTGAAGAAGAGCTAGAAAATTTTTTTTTCCTTTAATAGGATTTCAACTTTGAACTATCTGGAAGATTTTAGGTGACTGAAAATCTGCATGTTTTTAAATGTTGATACATGTTGAAGGTATCTCTTTAAGTAAAATAGTATTTCCAAAAGACTATGCAATAACCATCTCATAGCACCAGTTCACAGCTATAATTTAAGATGACCTCTTAAAGAGAGGGAATCACAACTTCCTCTTGGATAGGACCCTACTGTCGTGAATATACAGAATTAAAGTTCATGATTCAGTTACTTCTAGCCTAGTTACTTCTTGCCTTCTCTAAAAGCATCTGGAGAATAGTATCTCATCTCCCATTGGATTCTGAAATCAGAGGCAGGAAAACAGATTCAGAGTCTCATTGCATTAAGCTTCTATTATAGCACTGGAAGTTGTTGCTCTAAATTGAAATAGTTTGTCAGCTGCTAGAACTGGAAATAATCTTACTGCAGAGTATAACCACTAACTTACATGCAGTAAGGATCTTATCTATGGCTTTTCTTGTCCCAAAGGTGTTTTAATTATTTGAGTTATTTACAAAGAATAAGATTCAAAGACATTTCATTTTTGTTTCTTTTGGCACCTACTGGGATAACTACGATGGACCGCTGAATTTGTTTGCCAAAACATTTGCTACAATATCCAGTCTAAATCTTATTTCTTCCATAAATGACAAAATACAGCAGGTCTGCACTTCTTAGGAATCATGCTGGTGGAACTACTTCCAGCTTCTTTGCTTGTTCTAAAATTTGTGAATACCCTCCTATAGTTTATGAGAATACAGGTCGAGTAGATTAAGGGCCAGCAATGGCACAAGTTTAGGAGCTAACAGACAGTTGAGAAGTCAAAAATCATGTCAAAGGCTAAATACAGCTGAAAATGAGGAGGTCACATAGAAACTATGCTTACCAATATGTACATCTCTACACAGGATATCTTTTTTGACTGATAGAAGGAAGTGATTTTTTTTTTTTTAATCTTGAAACTATCTCTTTTTAAAGAGATGGAACCAATGATGGAAGGCTTCAGCTACACAATATACTTAGAATAATTAACTATGGTTTTTTTCAAATTAGTTACCTACAAGTTACCTAAAGACTTTAAAGAAGCTTAGTCATTTTTTAACATATGCAAACGCTTATGCGCCTGTGTGTTCTCTATTATATACATACAGAAACTCACATACTAGGAACAAAAGAAATAGAATGTTTGCACTGTTTCTCTATGCCAGCATGCTATCACTCAAAGTAGGTCATAGATGTGCGAGAGCATAAGAACAGAGGAAGTATGTATGACACTTGCAGCACACTCTCTAAAAAGTGTTGGGGACCTTCTGTGCCAGAAGTGACAACTCTGTAGTCTGGTGTAGATTTCAAGGGATTTCTCTTCCATGAATTTATGCAAATTTACCTTGAAGCTGCATAATCTTTTAACATTCAGACCTCTGCAGCAAATACCAATACTAACATTTATGTCATATGGATAAATATCCATATGGATAAATATAACTTCTCATTATTTTGAACCTAAGACACCTGTGTCCACCTCAGTTTACGCTGAGAACCTTTGGTCCTTGAAGTTGAAGAGACAGTGAATGGACATCTCCAATTCAGTATCTCTTCCATGCATAGTTTTATATGCTTCATTGTACTTCCATCATACTTCCTTCAGTCATCTCCTTGTAAGGATAAAGTGTTCCTTTCCATATTCTAGTTTTGGTTTTGGTCTTGAACAGGCTTTTAATAGGTGTCTGTGCCATTGTCCTCACCCAGAAGCTATTCTCTACTTCCTGTACTTTTCCCAGCTTCACTAAATCTTCATCAATCGTTCACTAATGTGTTTTTCACACATTATTATAATCAATGCATTAAAGATCTTTACAGATCAAAGGTTCTTTGTTTTGATTTTCACTTGTTAACCACCTATTTGTTCTAGTCTCTCCAAGTGGAGACCAGTAATAAGTGGTGTTCCTTAGGGATCAGTAGTGGGACCAGCACTGCTTAAAATTTTTTTCAGTGACATGGACAGTGGGACTGAGTCTATCATCAACAAATTTGCCAATGACACCAAGCTGTGTGGCATATTCAGCATGCTGGAGGGAGGGGATGCCATCCAGAGGGACCTTGACAGGCTGGAGAGGTGGGCCCATGAGAACCTCATGAAATTCAACAAGGCCAAGTGCAAGGTCTTACACATGGGTTGGGGCAATCCCAAGCATAAATACAGGTTAGGCAGAGAATGGATTGAGAGAGAAGGGACTTGAACTACTGGTGGACAAGAAGCTCAACATGAGCTGACAATGTGCACTTGCAGCCCAGAAAGCCAACTGCATCCTGGGCTGCATCAAAAGAAATGTGGCCAGCAGGTCAAGGGAGGTGATTCTTCCTCTCTACTCTGCTCTCATGAGACTCCACCTGGAATACTGCATCCAGCTCTGCATCCAGCTCTGGAGCTGCTAACATAAGGAGGACATGGTCCTGTTGAAGTGAGTCCAGAGGAGGACCATGAAGATAATCAGAGGGCTGGAGTACCTCTCCTGTGAGGATAGGCTGAAAGAGTTGGGGTTGTTGAGCCTGGAGAAGAAACGACTCCAGGGAAACCTTATTGCAGCCTTTCAATACTTAATGGGGACTTATAAGAAAGCTGGGGAGAAACTGTTTAGCAGGGTCTGTTGTAATAGAACAAGGGAAAATGGTTTTTAAACAGAAGAAGGTAGGTTAAGATTAGACTCAAGGAAGATTTTTTTTTTTTAAATGAGGGTGATGAAACACTGGCACAGGTTGCCCAGAGAGGTGGTGGATGCCCCATCCCTGGAAACATTCAAGGCCAGGTTGGATGGGGGTCTGAGCAACCTTATCTGTTTGAAGATGTCCCTGCTCCTTGCAGGAGGGTTGGACTAGATGGCCTTTAAAGGTCACTTCCAACTCTATTATTTGATTCTATGACTCTATGTGTTGTAGTTTATCCCCACTTGGTACCAAGCTACACAGTCTCTCACTCACTCTCCCCACTATCCAAGGGAACAGAGGAGAGATAATATAGATAATATAGCAAAAAGCTCAAGGTTTGAGATAAGGACAGGAAGAGATCATTCAAGTTCCTGTTACAGGCAAAACATTCAACTTGAGAAAAACTATTTCAATTAATTAATAATAAAACCAAAGCAGGATAATGAGAAAGAGGAAAAAAAAAACCCAGACAACTTCCGTCCACCCCTCTCTCTTCCCAGGCTTGATTTCAAATTAGCTCTACCTTTTTCCCCCTCCAAGCAGCACAAGGGGAATAGGGAATGGAGGTCAAGGTCAGTTCATCACGTGTCACTTTTCTGCCGCTCCTTCCTCCTCAGGGGAAGAACTCCTCACATTCCTCCTCTGCACCATCGTGGAGTCCCTCCCACAGGCTGCAGTCCTTCATGAACTGCTCCAGAACAGAGTCCTTTGCCACGAGGTGCATTCCCTCAGGAACTGGCTGCCCCAGTGTGAGCCCTCCAAGGGCCACAGTCTCCTTCAGGCATCTGCCTGCCCCAGTGTGGGGTCCTCCACGGGCTGCAGAGCGATCTCTGCTCCTCCGTGGGCCTCCACGGGCTGCAGGGACACAACCTGCTCCACCATGGGCTGCACCACGGGCTGCAGGGGAATCTCTGCCAGGAGCAGCATTACTGCTCCCCCTCCTTCTTCACTGACCTTGGCATCTGCAGCCGTTCCTCTCACAAGAAATTCTTCACAATCAGCTCGGGCAGACGTCTCTCAGGTTTTCTGCACATCTCATCTCCCAGTGGAAGGTCAGAGGGTGAGGGCCACAAGGCCCACAAGGCTTGTCCCTCCCCTGTCTCTGCACCCATTTCTGCTTCTTCCCCTTCTTTTATTTTCTCCTTCTTAAAGACATTGTCACAGAGGTGTAATCACTGTCACCAATTGGCTCAGCCCTGGCCAGCGACAGGTCTGCTGTAGACCTGGCCAAGTCCACCAGACAAAGGGCAAACTTCTAGCAGCTTCTTGCAGAAGCTGCCACTGTAGCCCCCACCCCCCCACCCGCTACATAAAACCAGCACACTATGTTGTAATTCAGTATCTCATTTCAGCATCGTAAAAGTTAGAACAGAGACACTCTTGATGCAGGCTAAAGTTGGAACTGCTTTCTTAAGCATGTTCACTTACATTCTTCCACTGGACACCTAGGGTTGCAAGTATTTTCTGCAAAACTTATCAGTCAGCTTTCACTTTAAGTGCCTCAAATATCTGCAAATTTTGTCAACTTGCCATTTGTCCTCCATTCAAAATCATTTGGACAGCACCAGATTTTTCACAGATCTCTGAAGGATTTCACTAGTTATTTATTATTGTGAAAAGTGACCACTGGTTTTCCATCTTCTAGCCAGTTCGTTACCAGTATGAAGACCTTGAACATAATTAGGGCTCCAAAAGACGGAAATACCAAATTAGGAAATTCCAGTATTTGTATTTCCTGCGCAATCTCAATATGACTCAGTCTTACATGTAATCGCATATTTAAGTTTTCCAAAGTTGCCACGTCTTAGTCACTGCACCGAGTCAATTTCATTACAAACTCAGTCAGAGCTCTGTAGTGACGCTGCATCCAGACTTTGCTTCCCATAAAAGTTTTCCAAAGTTGCCATGTCTTAGTGAACTTTGCCTTGAGAAGCTGTTGTCTGCATTTGCCTTGGAGACGTCAATGTTAGAATCCTACTTCAGTGAGATTTGTTTCAGATGTCACTAGTTGTGTGTTCTTTACATTGATTTCTGTGTGTTCATCCCTTATTTTCTGGTATGAGATTTGCAGATGAGCTCAGTGTGTTTTGAAGAGTGATAGTGCTGTATCATGGTATATATTTTAACAAGCCCTGGCTCAAATTAATAGATTCATTTGATTTACTCTGTGCATCGGCTTCAAGCTTTGCGACCTTCTCTCATTTCCCTCTGACAGCAACCTCACCAGAGACGCTGTGAAAATCAGTAAATAAATGCAAAGGACTTCAATGCCATAGTAAGGAATGCCAAGACAAAGCACATACTGAATTTAATAATTTGCTGTAACTCCTACATTTTGTGCAACAAACTTAACTTGGGCTATATGGTAAACATTGCACACTGTATACACAATGTTGATTAGCTGCTCAGTAAGTGAGCACTCCCCGTTCTCTGCACAAAGAGAGACATGGAATAAATAACATAACATGAAATAAATAACAATGAATACATACATGTAGGACAATCAGAACAAAATCATAAGTGCACTTGTTATTGTGAACTTTCCTAATCTGAGTGCTTCACAATATAACAACTTTTTTTTTTTTTTTTTTTTAAAAAAAAAAAGATATTGATTACACAAATTTTAAAATTTTGGAATTTTACACCAAAAAAAAAAAAATTGACAGACAAAACAAACTAGTTAAATCTGACCCTTCCCAAGGAAACATAATGATGTGAATAATAATAATTTTTTTTCAAGAAAATTTACCTTAAGCCAAGATATAATGTCTGTCAAAACAAATACCAGAGTAAGATAAGAAAGGAGGAATTGGAGAGAGAAATTGAGGAGAAGGGATTGCCAATGATCTATTGGTTATGTGAGTAAGGACTTCCATGGAAGATTGTCTGGAGTATTTCAGACCAAGGACTTGAATCACCTTGTGGGTATGATTTGGGACTTTTCTTGGATGAGTTTACTGTATTTTATATTAGTGGTGCTGTCCCATTTTTCATAAATAATTTCATATTTCCAGAGGCAAAGGGAGGGAGGGATGGATACAGAAGTAAATATTTACTCTATATCTATAGCCATAGACATGTCATAAGGATTTTCATCTGCACTGGGGAAAATTAGATTCAGGAGTGAATCAATGTTGATTCAACGCTATTCAAAAGTTTGTTTTCTTTTCATTGTTCAATGCACGAATAAAACTTCATGCTCCCTAATCTATTACCTAGTGGCCTATTTATTCACCTGGTCTATGGGTGCTTCATATTCAAGTCTCTCAGATATGTCATATAGAATGGAGATACAATCCTTTGTCTCCCAGTGATATTCCTAATTCCTCAACCTGTTCTAGGGTTGAGAACTAGCTTTTATTTTGAAAAGGGCTGTAGTTTCATTTGTTAATTATAAAGGATATATTTTTTTAATTTAAAATTGGGTACAGAGACATTTTCCCACACAGTTCTTGCAGAGTCATATTCTAGTATTTCACACAATTTGACTTAATGTTGTAATTTGACAAGTGATATTTATAAGAATTTAAAGAAAAAGAGGAAGGAAACGTGCTGGCAAGAGAAATTACATTATGTGCTTCCTTTGTCTCCAACTGATGTAGAAAACAGAAACCTATTTTTGGTCTACTGTTAATCTAGATAAGTCTAACCATAGAGGCTCTAATCTAGCTAGTTTAGATAGTAGTTGAAATCAGATATGAAAACAGGCTCTAGCACAAGCATCTTAAACTCATCAGTGATTTCAGACATGCTCTAAGGCAACTAGCCTGTGTTGAAGTTCATGTTATCATAATTTCACTGTTATTATTACCACTGAAAAAATAGTTGAGATCTTTCAGCTATGGTGAAGGCAGTGACTTGAAAGAGAAGCTCTGAATTTGTAGAGAAAAAATATGAAAAAAAAAAAAAGAAAAAATAAGGAAGGGTTAAAAATAAAATAACTTGTAAAGAGAGCAAAGATAGGACAACAAAAATGAAAAGGACAGATCGAAGAAAAAGAGGTGAGATGCAGAGAAGATGCTTGGTAAATTATGTAGAGTTGAAGATGAGACCTTGCTATGGTGTGTACTTGTGTTTATTGAAAAGCAGTATGAAACTTATCTAGAGGGGATCAGAATATACCATTCTTTTAACTTGATTCAGATCATAGGGGGGCAGGTGAGGACAACCAGGGAAGAGGAGACGGAAATACCAGAGACAGAATATTAGACTGTGAAAAAAAAAGTGCTAATAGTACTGGATAAAATCTTTCATACAGGAGTAAATCTGTTATAACTCAGTAAGAACAAAGAAGAAAGAAAGTCTGAAGTTGATGCTAAGCCTGAATGTGTGTGTGACAGAGAAGAATTGTAATTACTGGGATTAACAAAGAAGAAAAGAATGAGAGGTAGTACAAAATGTCTCATTATTCATAGCCAGAACTAATCAGAGATTAGCCTGTACTTCACTGAATTTCCATATTTCTACAGTAAATTAAAACAATTTTTATTTTTCTGCCATAGAAAGACTGAAGGAGCAGAAAGGGAGAAGAGCTGTTGTCGTAGTTCAGCCCCGATCTGGACCAGACTACGCAGTCTCTCTCTCACTCCCTACCCTCCAAGAGAATAGGGAGAGATAATTTAAAAAAAAACGACTCGAGGTTTGAGATAAGGACAGGGAGAAATCCTTGCCGTCACAGGCAAAATCAGACTCAACTTGGGGAAAACTATTCATTTATTACTACAACTAGCAGGATAATGAGACAGAGAAACAAGATAACCTCCTCCACCCCTCCCACTTCCCGAGCTTAACATTATCTACCTTCCCCCCACCCGAGTGGCCCAGGGGGGAAGAGGGAATGGGGATCGCGGTCAGTCCATTATGTGTTGTTTTACGCTGCTGCTTCACAGTTGGGGGAAGAACTCCTCACATCCCTCCCCTGCTCCAGTGTGGGGTCCCACCCATACGCCACAGTCCTTCATTAAACTGCTCCGGCGTGGGTTATCTCTTCCACGGAGTGCAGTCTCTCCAGAACGGCTGTCCCAGCAGGCCCTCCACGGGCCACAGCCGCATTCAGGCATCCACCTCCCCCGGTGCGGGGTCTTTCACGGGCTCCAAGCTCCAAGTGGATCTCTGCTCCTCCGTGGACCTCCATGGGCTGCAGGGGGACAACCTGCTCCACCATGGGCGTCACCACAGGCTGCAGGGGAATCTTGGCCAGGAGCCACATTACTCCTCCCCCTCCTTCACTGACCTTGGTGTTTACAGCTGTTTCTCTCACAAGAAAAGTTCGTTCTTCACAACAGTCTGGCAGAAGCCTCTCAGGATCTCTTCACATTATTCATCCCATTTCATCTCCTCTCCACCTCTTGCAGCCAGACCGGGCTGAGTTGGGCCCAGTTGGCCGCCTGGCGAGAGGCCAGAGGGTGAGGCCTGCAAGGCCCCGGAGGCCTGCGCCTCCCCCTCTGGGCCTCTGCCCTTGCTCAGCTTCGTCACATCTTCTCTTCTCTTTTTTTTTCCTGTTTTCCCCTTCTTAAATACGTTATCGCAGAGGCGCTATCACAGGACGTTCTGCTCCCAATTGGCTCGGCCTTGGCCAGCAGTGGGTCCGCCCTAGGCCCGGCCGAGTCCACTGAACAAAGGGGAGCGACTTCTAGCAGTTTCCTACAGAAGCTGCCACCTTAGGCCCCCCTCACTAAGCAAAACCACAACAGCTGTACAGCTCACTGACTTTGAACATTAGCATAACCCAGTTACAGACCCAACAATAAATGAACTTAATGTCAAGTTTCAGGGACAATAATTATATTTTGTGTACAGAATCAAAGGCAAATGAAAATGAGAATGTGAAAATGAAAATAACACTTGAGTAGCAATAAAATCTAAAGAGGTAAAATACTTTTAAACTGGGAAGTCAGAATAAACCCATTCTAGAATCTTAAAACAACTGGCACATGAAATCACAGATCCAGTACTAAGGACTGTTTAATGAAACAGTCATACCAGAAATTAGAATGTCTAATGGGAGCAGTGAAAGATAAAAAAAAAAAAAAAGGCAATTTAGATCTATTTCTCAATTGCATGCAGATATTACTATGAGCTGTGGATGAGGAGAATGATTACAGACATGAGACAATAATAAATTATTCAACATGTGTTTCCCAAAGACAGATCTTCTTAGACACCTTTGAAAAGGTAACTTATATTATAAGGAAACCCATTTCCAAGCCAAAAGAAATGTTGCAATTTTTGTCTCTCTCTGCTTTGGTAAGGGATTTGATGCAATGGCAAGTCTTTCAAACCTTTTTCAAACTAGATACTATCTTCCTCAAATACTTTTTTTTTGAGGGAACTTCTCAGTTTCTAGTCTTCGGAAGAATCTGATTTAAAGTTCTTATGAGACATTCAGACCTGATTAAGAGCAAATTAATATAAACCAGTAGGTATCAGGAATCAGCATAATTACAGAGGAAGACTGAAATTACCATCCAGTATCAAAATAACTATGATGACCAGAAAATCTCTGTGGGCAGATCTCTCTTCAAGATAATGAATTCAAACCAGAAGAGATACTGGGGTATCAGAGAGGAAAGATAACCTGTCATATATGAGGATACTTAAGGAGTTGAGATTTGTAACAGAAAAAGGGAATAATGGAAAACTACTCATAAATATATAAAAAGAAGAGGAAATGAAGGCAGTAGGAGAGTTATTTAAGACTGTCACAAGAAAAGGATATAATAAGAGCAAAGTGTTATAATCACTAAAAGGGCCTTTGATTTTTGGTCACGGTTGTGTGGTTAAAAATCTTAGTTTTAACATGGAGGTAGAAAAGCATGGAGAACTAGAGGGATTGCTGTTCCCTGCCACAGCAGATAACCAAATTTGACTGGAGAAAGACTAGGCAGTCTTCCAGGTTATATCCTCTATTTCTGCCCTGTTTGATGTGTGGTTACAATTAGTTCTGCAGGAATGTTTCAAAATAATCTGCTATTGAAGACTATTAATACAGAAAAAGGGACTACATTTAGGAGACACTAAGTAATTTTGACTTACAAAGGAGAGTGTCTCTCCTTTGTGAGACACTGAGTCATTTTGACATCCCTGAATATACTTTACTGGTGCCAGCACTAGATTGTTAGGAAGATTACTTTTATTTTCAAATGCCAAAATCTAACTGCCACACCAAAGCTGTATGTGACATGCTCTGTTCTGATGGAGATCATGGGGCAAACTAAAAGTTTTATTGGCATCTCTTCCATGTGCTTTAGCCATGCACACGAAAGAACTTTGTTCCAAGTTACCGGAGCTCCTGGCTTGAACTCCCAAAATTTCACTGATACTATTTATCAAACCAAGAATGTTGCCTTTGGCCCATGCAGGCTACAAATGTATTTTTTATTAGCAAGCCCACAAATAGCACAGAAAAGGACATATATATCTGCCTTAGTTCTTAGCCCTCTTTAAAGGACAATTTTTTTTTTTTTTTCAGTTTGATCAATGAGTCACATTCTGATCACATGGTATTTTAGAGATCTGATCATAAATGCATAAAAATTAGTACTATAGGGTTTTTTTTTGTTTCCTCTTTCTACAAGTTGGTCCTAGTAAGTTGGTACAAGTAAGTATGATAGAAGCCCACTCATTTGCAGTCATTAAAATTGGAAAGTCTGCAGAAAGCCATGATTACAAAATGAGAATCACTCCCAGCTTATTCTGAAATATTTCTGATATGACAAGGGTATAATTGTTTATTGAATATTTTCAATGGTTTCAAGCTGCGCCAGGGGAGATTCAGGCTGGACATTAGGAAATATTACTTCTCGGAAAGGGTAGTCAGGCACTGGAATGCACTGCCCAGGGAGGTGGTGGAGTCACGGACCATGGGGGTGTTCAAGAAACGTTTGGATGTTGTGTTGAGGGATATGATTTAGCTGAGAAGTATTGGTGATGGTTGGACTGGATGATCTTTTAGGTCTTTTCCAATCATGATAATTCTGTGATTCTGTGATTCTGATCTTGCTGCTCTAACTTGTTAAAAAAATATACACAGGTTTGAAATAAAAATGTTCATTTAATTGAATCACACTATTTGATAAAATGCCTATTTTTCCCTGTCCTTACAGCAGAGGGCTTTATGATTTAATGCATGTCAGCTCAAGGTGAGTTCATTATATTAATTCCTGAAGAAATACTGCTCCTGTATGACCTTTTTGTTTAATATTAGGACAAAAAAAGTGTGTGGTACTCTGTGACTAATATTTAACTTTTGAAATATACACTTTTGACAGGATTTGAGTAGTTTGCCAAACCATTCTGTTATATTCTTGGCTATAAAAGATAGTTTCGCAGGTATCAGGCTAGACAGATGAATGGAAAAAGGAAACATAGTGCATGCAAATTTGATGACTGGAATGTGAGCAGTGTCTGTTGTTTGCTGCTCAATCTTTGATGCCTTCAAACTGCAGCTTTCAGTCAAAGAATGCAAAGAATGGTCACCCAAGAAAGTAAAAATCACATCTGGCACCTAACTTCTGAGATTAGAATGAATTTATTTCAATCATTTCAGGATAGCAATGTCTGCCATTGAACATTTCCACATTTAAATTCCATTTTTTTTACTAACATTTTGTCACTTTACCAATAATATTTAGGATATAAAACCCAGAAAATGTAGGTATGTTGCTATAACATTTTTCAACAAATTTTGAAAATGATCACTTCCTTTTATATTAAAAAAAAAGAAAATAAAATAAAGAAGAAATCTTTGTATCTGCATTGATTTTTTATATATCCTTATAAAAGGTATGTCTAACAATACACTGACATTTAAAAATTTTAAATATTTACTAAGAAGACATCTACACCAGATGCAATCTTAGATGGAGAACTGTGATATACTTGTTCTATTCTCACCTTTTCCTCTGACTCATTGTAGTCATCTTCAATATATGTGTTTGCATGGGTCAAACATGGCTACTGACCAAATTCCTACCTACTCACTCAGCAGCCTACCTTGAAGGACTTCCTGCTTGTGGAGATGCTTTGAACTTGAGCAGCCTCACCTGGTAGCTAAGATGCATGCTGACACTCAAATGCTTAAACTAGTAGTACAATATGAATTCAGCTACCTTAATTTAATATTAAAATAGAGCTTATATGTAATGTCATTCCTGCATGCTATTTTCCTTCTTGTCACTTTCACTGAACTAAATTAAGTAACAAGCAGGCTATCCAAGTTATTTGCTCCCAAGGAGTACAAGACCATTATGTGTCAGAGGAAAAAATACTTCAAATAATGTTTGTGTCTCTGTTTCTAGACTTCTACAAAATCCTGAAGTATTTTTCCATTCAGAATTGAGTTCAGAATGTGTTTTGATTCTTCTTACAGTAACAAAACATTTCTTCTATGCCTAGCTTTGAATGTTTTTTTTTTCAGCTACACTGACTTATTTTACCCCTTCAGTGTAGAAGTAAAGATACAGGAAGACCACAAATACTAATATGTTTGAACCAGTCTTTGGAATTATTTAAATCAGCATGAGTTTCTTCATACTGTTTTAACCTGACCAAATGTAATAGTTTCAAAGTGCTTGAAGATGACACGCCATCCGTAGTGATTAGCATGGGTCTTACAATAATGAGTATTGCATAATTTATTCTTTAAGACATGAGGAGCATTTTGTACTTTCCAGAATAAAAAGATGATATATTTCCATTGTTTTTATCTTAATGAAGCTGTAACCATAAATAAGAGGTAGATGTCAGGATGAGACACTAGATTCAATAAACCTAATTAATTTTACAATGTCTACAGAATTGCTTTGGTCTTAAGAACAAAATCAATTCAAACTTATTTATAGAAGAATGTTTATTCCTTCTCAGCCATATCATCAGTAGGTGTTAATATACATGTCAATGTAGAAGTATCTGCTTGCAGTAAAATTTATTGCTTGCAGGATGAAAGATATTTTTAGTATGTTGTCTCTCCCACACTTTCAGAAAAGTTTTGCTAGATTTAATTTTAGAAGAGATAAATGTGACAAATGTTGCATATAAAATTATTAATAAAAAATGTAAAACTGAGTAAAAAGCCAGTACACAAGAAAATGAAGAGTTAATTATACATTTATTATGCAAATACCAAATAAGTCATTGTATGCATACATAGCTAGTAAAAAAAATTGCCTTTGTGTACATCTGAAAAAATTATGGAATGCAGAAGAAATACCTTCTCTAACTCACACGTGTCTTCAGAGTCATGGAAAATTGTACAGTAATACAGAAAATGAGGCTTACTGAAAAGTTTTATAGTAGCATTGTGGAATTTTTTTAACTGGTGAAGACCCATTATTTTGCAAATAATCTCCTTCAAGCTCATACTAGACTGATGAATGGTGAGTCTAATCCTACATCTTTTAAAGACTAAGTAATTATGGGATTATTGCAGGAAGGATATTTAATTTCACTGATTATGTTTATTTCACTTTTACAATACAGAATATATGTTTAAACAGTTTATTATAGCCCTAGGCTTAGCTAAACATTCCCTCCTATTTCAATTTACTGTGCCAGATAGCCCCTAAAAAAGAAAATTCCCTTTTGATTATCTCTAATTTTTACCTAAATTCTGAAGTGAAAATATAAGGAAACTAAATTAATGTAACTTAGACTAGCTTACAATACATTTTCAAATTGTATTACATCTTAATTTTACCTAAGAATTTTCAAATAGTTGACTGCATCAGTGTTTTGTCAATTGTCAAGCTGCTTAATTTAAGGAAAAGATACATTCACTTTTTTTTTTTTTTTTTTTTTTAGTATGAAGCATCAAGGAAAATACTTTTACTATCATATGGAAGGATGTTTAATAAAATGTAAAGAACAAAGTTTTTCCAAATAAAAATGTTGAAAAAGGAGCTTCTGTACAATCTTAAGATAATTCAAATATTCCCAGGAATATATGCTTGGGAGCTAATACCCCTCAAGAAGGAAGGGAAGACACCAATTCCAATGAAATTCATGTTCTGGTGGGTTGAGAAATGTAAGGCAATTTGACATTATAAAATTCTACCAGAATACAAAGATTGTTTGCCAAAACAAGAGTTCATCTTATAAAATTAGGGTATGAAAATACCAGTGGTCAACCTTGCACTGCCACTATTTCTTTTAATTTAAGTAGAAAGGAAATAAACCATATCCAAACAGTTTAAAATTTCTTACATGTCCAAAGCCAATACAAATTCTGTATCCAGCTCTTTTGCATTTTTTGTATCTACCCCTCATTGACAACCTTGTAGAAGTAAAGCCAGGTTATCTATTATGAATCACAGCTTACAGAAAGCAGTCTTCTTTCAAGTTACCAACATGAATCTTTAATTTTGATGGACTAGCAAAATGATATTCTGCTGGTAGAGCAAAGATTCAGGATTATAACTTTTTTTTTTTTTTCCTTTCAAGCAAACTGAATGTTGTTCTAGCTTTCCAGTTTGTCAGAGAGGCTCTAAATTGTTTTAAAACTCAGTTAGCTAAAAAAACTTTTAAAATATTTAGAGGATGATCCTGTTATAAATAGGATATATATATATATGCTATATATTTCCTCAGATTAAGCAACTTTCTTGTGAGTCATAAGGAGGATTATCTATATAGTCTCTATGGAGGCTCTTCTCTCTTCAGGAATTGCTATAAACTTCATGACATAATTTCACCTCCCTTTTGGTCTGTGGTTGTTATCCACTTCATCTAGATTAGTTTTATGCATGGAAATTAATGAGAAGTGGACAAATACAGCCAAATCTATGTGTATACCACTGAATACATAAGCTACACTTCTGGCTACTTTTCTTGAAACAGAAGAGCAAAATAGTAAGTTTTAGGTATGTTTCAGAGAGGTAGTTTTTAGTACCTGAGGTCTAAACTGTGCGTTCCTCCCACTTAGGATGTCTGAGGTAAGTGTGTCTGAGCTAGTCACCCTAGACTACCTCTGTAATCAGCACACAGGAAATATGAACGTCAAAAAGTGAATTATCTGACCTGTGAAGATACTGGTACAAATGTGATGAGTTGCTATCTGTAAGGGCATATTTTTCTGCATTAACTCAAAAAAACCACTGCAGGAACAAGCTGAAAAACAGAAGTTAAACATGGAAAGTCTTCATTTGGAGCATACTGCTATGGTTGTGGGGTCACTGTGCTCTGCAGAGAAGCTAAGTCTTCCTTGAGTACAATTCTGCCTTGGACACCTTCCTTCCACTCATGAGCTCTTCTCTTCCTACCAGTAACTAATTTGTAAAATTTAAGCAATGAAAAAGAAATGAGAGCTCCTGTGCCTCTGAGGAGGTTTTCAGAAGCAAGGTTGCTCTTCAACAATCAGAAAAAGAGAGAGTGATCATGCAATTACAGTACAGCACCATACTGAGCATGTAGAAGACTTTCTGCAGGTTTGACCTACAAATTCATTTTAGATTTGAGAGGTCCTAGAGAGACATATTTTTCATAGTTAAAAAGTAATATGTGTATGACTGTGGGCTACTTATACTTCCCTCTCCTGCATAGGTGATGTAGCATCTGTTAAGTACTTTTTAAGTTGAAGGACAACTGAAAAAGCCATTTTTTCTTTCCTTGCTATCTTTGTGCTTTGCTTTTTCAATTATTATTATTCTTTTTTTTAAGAACAGATTCTTGTTCATTTTCAAAACTCATTGTTCTGTCTAAATTAAACCTTTTCTTATTTCATATGAAAATACAAGTCCAGATCTTGTATTTTCTTTCCCTCAATATTAGGGTTGTCATAATAAATTCATCCCTGTGAACCTGCTTAGTGATCAAGAGCTCTAGTGCCAGTCTCAGATGCACTCTTTTCATAACCCACATTAATCTCAGCGGTAGTGCCAAAGTAATGCTTTTATTTGAACATTCTCACTTTCCCACCCACTCACATAGTCTATATATCTCACAATCTGCATTTGATCTGAATAAATAAAATGGACTGCTGAGTGTTCTTACTGCGATGGGATGTCTCAGATTTATTCCACATGGTGTTGTTTGCTTTTCCATTTCTTCTTTTTTTTTTTTTCCCCTGTTTGCTATTGTGAGCTTTTTGAAGTTTACAAGCCAAGTTCTTCTCTCATTTATACAAGTGCAATCCCATTAACTCCAATAGATGTAAGCTAGGACACGACTTGGACCCGTTCCTACCACTTGCTGAAAGTTGCAGCCTCTTTTCTAGACAGGTATATTAGCTGCTGGCTTTATTGTCCTGTTTCTTTTAATTTCAGCTCTAAGAATGTGCAAGGATAAGCATTTGTCATAACATGCCATGGATTCTGGAGTTTCTTTAATAAAAATAACCCAGCATGTGCCTGCCATGAATTTCAGGGTCTGCGTATCGCCTACTCAAAATAAAACATCTCCTCTCTACACTTCATTTTGAGTAAAGATGGACAAACATGAAATTAAAAGCTAGCCATAGGGGTCCTACAAGTGCCTGCAAAATTCAAGTAACAAATATCCAAACATTTTTACTTCTTCTTAATTTATTTTTCCTTAGGCAATTTTTAATATTCATCTTGTTCTAGTAGTTCAAGTGGCTGTCAGGGACACAGTAATTTCTACTTAGAGAAGTGACTTAATGGAAAATCATAAGTATTTAAGCCAGTGAATCTAGAAAACCACTAGATTCATAGTATGGAAGAAAAGATATCCCTTCAGAAATCACACAATTCTTCCAGCACTGCAACATGCTTGTGAGAATTGCTGGGTCTATTTACAATACTTACTGGGATACATTCACCTCAGTTCAAATGTGTTCCTGGCTTAGGAACACGTCTCAATGGTTAGGAAAAGTTGATTTAAATAGAAAGAGAGAGAGACAAGGAGAAAATATTAAATCAAAACCAGAGTAGGGTGAAAAAAGAATAAAAAAAAAAATCTGATAAAATAAAAAGAGCAGGGAATATAAAAATTGAGAGATTTGGAGGTATCAGTGAAGTATTAAGCCCACCTACAACCTCATCCTTAGCTTTGCTGCGCAAGCTGTCTTCTTACAAAAAGAAAGTCTTGGTTAAGAGCCTCTAAGCTCTAAATTAAGTTTCTAACCAAACTGTAACAATTAATTTCCAGACAGCAAGCTTCAGCTTAGACATTGCTCTCAGTTTGTTTCTGATCAAAGTGGAATTTTTAAAACTCTAAAAATGTATTTTATCACCTATCAAAACCTATACTCCCATGGCTCTCTCTCCATGTAATCAGAAAGCCCCTTGAAGATATGCTGTATTGCAAGTCCTATTCAAAATATTGTCTGACTTTGACTCAGACCTGAAGCCTAAGTTAATGAACAGCTAAAACTATTTTCATGTTTGTTATCACTTCTTTCAACAGACAAAATCACCACTGATTTTAGAGGGACAGTGGTTCATTTTTTAATCTCGTGACATATGAATGCAGCTTGGTTTTAATCCGGCCATAGAGTAGTCGAATCAAAGTAATTAGTTTCAACTGGACACAAATGTTCTTCATTCAATCAAATTTATTTTGAAGTATCAGTTTTTGCCTGAAAAAAAAGGCTAAGGACAAAATAAAAAGAGTATTCAGGTAAACAAGCATCACTCAGGTGATCAATAAACTCTCCAGTCAGGAAAGCTCATGGAAAAGCTAGTACTGCCAGTGCTGTTTCTAAAATGTACAGGGTATATTTGCTAACCTACTCAGAAATTATTTTTCTGAAGAGATATGTCTGGAGACAGGGACACGACATTGCTGGAAAAGTGAGAAATATTTACTTAAGTAACTACCACAATAGAGAATTACTACTTCACATTGCCATCTGATCAGAGCTGTTAAAATTTGTGTTCTATCAATGCCCTTTTTAACTTTTATCCTAACACCGGTTGAGACTAAAGCACTTCCAGTTCCATACACTTTACATTTTACGTTATTGCCATATCTCCCCTATCCCTCAGCAGCTGAGGGCTTGGATTCAGTAACAAAATAGCTTGGGTTTTCAGCAGAGATATGTCTGAAAAAAATCATGGGCAGGTCTGAGGACTCAGACCTTAATAAAATTTAGAGAATAAATTGGAGCTCTGGAGACTTTCCTTACTCACTTTTTCTTTTTTTTTTTTCCCTTAAATTAGTTGCCAATTGCTTTACACCTCATGCTCCGTTTTCTAGAAAGGAAAAATATTTTTCTTCACTAATTTGGATTCTTACTCTTCTGGAAATTGTCTCTCAAGAAAAAAAAGAAAAGAGGAATAGTTACTGATCTCCACCACTAACACCTTCTGGTTCTTCTACATTGTACGATTTTCCAGCTACTGTACTTTTGTTTACAGTTATCCAACCACAGGCTCGCTGTCTGATTAGAGATATTTACTTTTGGTTATGTGTTTATTTATCAATTATTGACAGAATATTCATGAGAACAGATGAGAACAAATGAGTACTGGATGGAATGCTCCCTCTGCTGTCAAAGGAGAGTATCAGTAGTGGTGGGTTTGCTCCTAATGTGGCAAATATTATCAGGGACAGACGTTATCATGATGCATTAAGTGTATTTCTAGCTGTACTGGCTAGGCATGCGGTCTCCAAGGGCAAGCTCTCAGCTCTTACCTTCAGTCTGGATGAAACTTAATATCTGAATTTGAATATTTTCTCTGGAGCATTCACCTTTATTAAAAGAGTTAAAATGAAACTGGCCTAATTCTTACACCATAAATAATACTGCTAATCTATTTCAGATACGATGTAGGCCATCAGCGACTGGCTGGAAGCCCTCTGAATCAGGACAAGTTGTTCTCTTGACTTCAGCGGCCTTGCACTGGTCTGTTGATGCATAATTTTATGTAACTTTTAATTTCTGTTGTTTTCAAAAAACAGTCCAAGCAAATGAGAGTGTATGTCCTGAGAATAAGGTGGCAGTAAAGAATGGAATAATACCTGCACATATAAAATTATTTTTGGTGCCAGAAAGTAGGAGAGTTGCCCCTGAATTTAGCAGGGCTGGGATATTATCCAGGGAATGCTGGAAGAACAGTGACGTTCTGCTGCTTGCTGAAGTAATGCCTATCTTTGATTCTGCAGAAGTGCACCTCTGTATATTGTACGGAAAGTCTGTTAGCGTTGGCTCTGTCCCGCAAAAATGTGATCATAAATGTTCATGTATCAGGCGCCACATGTATTTGCTTTGATAATGTTCATAAGTTCTCTTATTCACCTTTTGAGAACTGTTGTACAAGCAAATATTTGTTCACAAGAGTATTTCCAGAATGTGAAAATGTGGCGAACAGTCATGCAAACAAATTTATGTGTGAATATTTGAACACCAGGTTTTTCTGAAGTCCTTCTGAGGTCAAGAGAGAAAGAATACAGTACCTTAAATTAAAAAAGGTAGCAATAAAAAAACCTAAATCCAAAGAAGTTGAAAACCAAGTAAAATTTTGAGATTCCCCAAATCCTAATGTTTTCTTATAACATTGCTATACTGGGCAGAACCCTATTCTCTTTTTTATTTAATTTCCTCATCAAAAGCCTCAGTTATTATTATGTTAATAGAAAAGGTTTTTCATGATCTATGTTATGATTATATGATTTACACCAATGAAGACACTCAATAAACAGCAGAATATTTTTTTTAATTATTTTTATTTTTATTTTTGTGTAAAAAAGGACCATGAAGGAGAGAAAGTAACCCAGAGGGAATCCAAGCTCACTAACACTGGGCTTCAGGTACTTATTTCTCAGTACTGGGCCCAGAAATTCTGCTTTATATGCCATTTATAGATTTTATTTTATACAGTTCTGGGATAAAATCCATAACTAATCTTGATGGCAGAAACCTCTGCTGCTTCACTCCCAGCATAGTGCTCTGAGTTCTGTAGTAGATCCAGGCATCTTTTAGCCATTCTCTCCTTTTGAGTGTATGACTTGTTGATGTTGCTGGTGTTGATGTAAGGATACGGTAGCCTCTTAGACACTTATACTTTGTAGCCTGGTAATTATAACATTTTCCTATGTGAACAAATAGGAATGAAACCTGCACAGGCTTAGGAAAGTCTTGAATTTGCGGGAAGCCTTATTGCCCTCTACAGCTACCTAAAAGGAGGTTGTAGTAAGGCAGGTGTTGGCCTCTTTTCCCCAAGTAACAAGTGATAGGACAAAGGGAAATGGTCTCAATTGACGCTGGGGAAGGTTTAGATTGGATTTTGGGAAATTTTTTTTTCACCAAAAGGGTTATCAAGCACTGGAACAGGCTGCCCAGGGAAGTGGTTGAGTCACCATCCCTGGAGGTATTTAAAAGATATGTAGGCATGGCACTTAGGGGTATGGTCTAGTGGTGGACTTGGCAGTGTTAGGTTTAAGGTTGGACTCGATGATCTTAAAGGTCTTTTCCAACCTAAATGTTTCTATGATTCTATGTTTCTATTATTCTTGTACTTCAGAGGAAGTGTTCTGGCCATAGAAATATCATCACTGCAAACATGCAGCAAAGCCAATGAGTTATACTCCTAGTATGCCTAACAATATTGTGATCCCAACAAAGATTCTGTTAGGGATGTGGTAGGAGAAAGACCTGCATGTACTGAGCTCACTGAAGATACTATTGAAGACAATCCTTAACACAGCTTTAGGTCATTGTGGAAGCCTTTTTTTTTTTCATGAAATCTAAGGTGTTACTGATCAATTAAAGCAGTTCTACAAGTTTTTCCCAAACTACCTTCTCATATATTAGTGTCTGAATTCACCCAGTTTCTGAGTAAATGAATGCTTCCCTAGAACACTGAACGCCTCCATAGAAAGCATCATATGGCCAGATCCTTTAAAATGTAGACAAAGTCTCATTCATCGAGCAAATCTCCCATAAAGCCATAGCACTGAAATGCCTAGTCTGTTTGGCAGATATACATGGAAAATGGGGACAGTCCCCTGCCAAAATAATCAATCTGTATGCCCTGCAGCCAAGGACCAGGTATTATGAGATCTATAGCTCCAGAACTCCCTAGGGTTTTCAGGATTTTTCCTTGGAACAGGGTGAGCCTTGCTCCAGCTGGGGTTTAGCTCCTGACACTACAGATCATCTCCCCTATTATAAACAAGCCACTCCTGGCTGACCTCTTGATATTAGAGCTTTCAAACTCTGGTGAAGTCAGAGTTCCAAGTGTATGTAGTTGTGGGGTTGTCCGCTTGGTAGGGAGCCAGATCTTAGGAGTTTCTCTTGCTACCCTGTGACACTGGCATTATTGTCCCTCCAAGCTCCATTGAGCTGAATGCCAGTTTAACAGAGTAGCCACCCACCTCATTATTTAACTCTTATTTTCATGTGGTTCTCAAACACGTCTTGTTCAAATGTCTGGTTCACTGCACATTTTTCAGAAGAGGCTATGTGTCAACTCACACTTTTAGGCAATATGACAATAATTGAACAGTATATTCAAGCCCTGCAAGGAGTATATTATAGCTGTTTATCACTGATACATTAAAACAGTAAATCAAACAGAGGAGACTTGGATAAGTCAACACAAGATTTGTGTCTTTTAAAGCAAAACCACAGGCCACAACCTCAGTAAAAAGGCAGTGAATTCAATTAGTCAAAGAATAAGGTGCACTTTTCATGGTTACATGCAGATTCAGTTTCTTTGAAACTATTTGACAGAAGAAAATTTAAACTAAAAGTTTGTCGTAGACCAATAAATCTTGCTTTGTATGACTCATATCTCTGTTTCCTTGCCAAAAAAGAAGCCAGATATTTTATCTGTGTTTGCATATATGGCTAGAATTATAAAGTTGCACTAAAAAGAAAAAAAGACCAAAGGGGAAAATATGAAGTTTTGTAATATTATTTAAATATAAATTCTCTGTTAATATTCTGTTTTGTTTGCATAAGACATTCCAGTCTCATTCATTAGAAAATTCAGACACAAAAAAAATTGTATTGCATGTAGTCCAGTTGTGAACTTTTTGATCTATCAAAGCTTTTACCCTTCAACCACACAAACATGTCTTTCTTATTTAGGAATATACACTGTAGATTGTAAGGTTGTGATAGTAAATTAAGAGTTTTTGAGAGGGATTCTTGTTTGTTTGTTTGTTTGTCTGTAGTACTTGAACATTTCACTGCAAAAATAATAAACATGTTTCAATAAATGTTATTAATTCTTTCTTTTTCAGGTTCTTTTCCTCACCTGAAACTGTACTGCCTTGATTTGTGAAGAGCTAATTCCATTAAAATTGTACAAAAATTTCACTTCTTAAGAACCATTCTGTGTATAGTAGCCAAAAGGAGGCAGAAACAAGATCTGGAGCAAAACTTGAAACATTATTTAACAGGTATATTTAACATGAGATATTCAAATCATACATAATTTTGAAAAAAAAAAAATGAACCCTTCATGAGCAGACAAAGTGGCTAAGAATTCTGCAAGGCTCTGTAGAAGGTGATTGTCATATCTCATTTTTGGCAATTACTGGGCTCCTAATTCAGGTTCTTCAGCTTGTCCCCTGGACACATTTTTCTTCACTGATTGCACAGACAGCCTTGGACCTTGACATGGTTATCTTCAAGTATAGATAACTATTAGGATAGTGATGTTTAGTACATAGATAAGTAAAAAATAACCTTACTAACTTCAATGAAAACTTCAGGGTTATGGGTGGTTAACTATACAGGCAACCTTTATCTATTAATTTCGCCTGGGTGAAACTTAGCCCAAGGCACCAAATGAGTTGCTAGGGACTGAGTTCTGTAGTGCATTTCTACTTTTATGCTTCTCTTGGTCTTAGAACTTGGTGCTTTTTTGTTTTTTTTCTTGCTTTTTTTTTTTTTATTTTTTATTTAACCTTTTAAAAATATTTGCTGGACTTATACCAAGAGAGGGTCAACCAGAAATCAGGTGAGGAAGCTGAAGAAAATATAACGTACTTGTGGCTATATCAATGTTAGTAAATAATGTGAGACATTCATTAGTTGGATATGGCATGGCTCTTACCCACAGGGCGGAATACCCTTGCTCCTCCAAAGAGAGAGACTACTGGGAATAATTTCTGTCTGACACTACCCCCTAAACTACACCCTGTTTGCTTTTGGGTAGGCTGGAGGCAAAGACTGTGTTTGGAATCTTTCTAACAATTTATAAGGTTGGATTTTTCCAGGCCAGATCACTTGCCTATGCCTTGGTCCTGTTTGTTTAGATACATCCAACATGTCTTTTTACCTACATCACTTTACCTACCTTGCTGTGAAAGATGATATGCAAGTCCAAAAAAACTCACGAGGTCAAAGCACTGAGAAAGCATGTGCTTTCTTAGGGTTAGGCAGCTCAGTGCTGGTCTCAGGGGCCCAGGGTGCTAAGCTGGGCAGCCTCATATCAACCGGGGGAAACGAGCGCCTAGAAAGGCCCAGGGAGGCTAAAGAAAGATGTGATTGCGACTTACCCAGACCCAGAAAGACAACACCTGCGTCTGCTCTGTTGGACCCAAATGTGTAGGCTGCGGAATGGCCCAGATGGAGAGCTTAACTAATCCTTTATGAATAACATATCATCAAACACCTGTACATTTTAAAGCCAATAAAGCAAGAGTAAGAAAGAAAGTAAAATGCTGAGTTAATGAAGACTGGAAGTCCTCCCCCAGGGCATGCAAGCCTGGCTTCCCCCGGGTCCTGACCTTCCACGCATCTCAGCAGCTGTATCAGGCTCAGGACCATCCGCTGTCAGTTTTATCCTGGGAATCCTCTGTCTCTCGGGCCTATCCCTTCACGGAGGGCTGTTAGCACAGCTCAGCAGGCGCTAGCACATGTGCAAGATGTCAGCAGGCCCCAGCCCTGAGTACAGTGTTACTGTTCCACAACGGCCTGGTGATTGCACTGCACAGAACACCTCAGGTGTGCCGCCACAGCCAGAAGTGAATATTTCCAGAAGGATTTAATTTCCTTTTCTCACTGTTTGCAGAATTGCTTTGTATATATACTCACCCAGGTACCTTTGAAGGCAAAGCACAGTTTGCCCCCAGGCAAACCTCTTTGGAGGCCAGTTACTTGCTCCTATATCTACAGCAATGGGCACATTACACAAAACAATTTGGCTTTTGAGGTCAGTGTCCGGGATTAAAGAACCACCTACGTGGGGAGGGAAGAAAGGACGGAAGCCAACATCCTTGCCACCAGGAGACCTCAACAGTCTTTAGTTTTTCCATCCTACCATATGCTTCTCAGTTATAAACAAGTAGTTATTAGAGCTGGAAATAAATTACCCATTGGAATATCCTGATTAAAAAAAAATAATTAGTTTAAATAGGAATTTTCCATTCACTTCATGAAAACCTTAGAAAAGGTCTAGATAGAGTCAGGAGTAGCTACTGACATCAGAAACACAGTATAGCACTTTGTGATGCTGATTAAATTCCAATAATATGACAAATTGTACATACATTTGTACATACAAATTGTGCTTAACATTTGTATTAAATAGGAAAGCTTTTAAACAGAAATAAAGAATACTGTAAATAATACATTGTCTGAATTTTTCTCATACATTTGAGTGAAATATGTATTTTTTTTACCTTTCTTTTATTGTAACTTCTCTAGGGGTCTAAGTAGTTTGTATATTTTTGCATTTACCATCTTTTTCTTACCAATTAACAGGACTTTTCATGTCTTTTAATGACAAACTCAGAAATTACAATAGCACCTCACCATAGTCAGTTTGACATCTCGACATATATTAAATCTAGTATCAAAGACAAATTTCCATGTCTATTGTGTTACAGCTGTACTTAAGGAGTGACAGAAAGGCACATCCATAAGGCTCTTTCCAACACTTAGGCTGAATCTGTTCTAGCTGTTCTGCATAGTTTAAGCTGTTTCTCACAGGCTTAACCCAGATCTCACTGAAGGGAGAGAGTTCTTCAGTAAACTCTGGTGTAGACTGCTGAAAAACAAGATAAACTGCTGTCCTTCTAGGACTGCTCTGAGCCCTACACGTTTTAAACAATGCTGTTTAACGATGTGTAAAGCTGTGGAGGTGTCTAATGCTTTCTGGCATCTCTCTGTCATTTCATGTGAAACCTAGAAAGACCTGTCAGCTTAGGACTTTGCCAATACACACACTCCAGCACATTCAAGTCTACATGGTGATATAAAAGCAAATCTAAGATCATCCTATGCTTCAATAAATGTTTGCCTATGAGATTTTTTCATTTTCTTTTGTTTCTCTTCTTCTGAACTCCACTTTGATGACAGACAATAATATCATCTAACTAAAGGCTAAAACCAAGCAATACAAGCACACTGTGCATGAAGGTAATGTTCTTTGCTTCCCAGTGATAAACCGTATGAAAGAAATTACAGCTTTTCCCTATTATTCATGGGACTGATTCAAAGTCCATTAAAATCAATGAGGAAATTTCATATTACTAAATGTTTCAAAACAGGTTTTAGGAGATTTGTGATGCAAGGCTAGTATTTTCAAAGGTGTCAGGGAAAATATTTAGGACATTGGCAGATGACAAAAAAAACCTGAGCTACCACTCATCAGCAGAACCACTGTAACTGACAGAGAAGTCTTAATTTATTATGAATTCTCACTAAAATGTTAATTTAATTCTTTTTTAGCCTGCATGACTCAATGGCTTGTGGAAGACCATTTATCCACAACACTTCCAATCAGGTGGATGGGGCTGTGAACAACCTGGTCTAGCGGAAGGTGCCCTGGCCATAGCAGGGGGGGTTGGAACTAGATGATCTTTAAGGTCCTTTTCAACCCAAACTGTTCTATGATTCTGTGACTTCATCGAGGGATTAACCTGTCCTACTCTAACTTCCTAAAATATTCAGGGTAGGGCTTTTGAGAGTCTCTTCCCATTACAGCTGCTCCATTTTCTTGGAGATGCTACAAGAATCACTGGAAAGAGGAACAGAACAGGACTTGTCATGACAAATTGCCTGAAGGTTTTCTCTAGCCCATTAAACCTATGATTATTGTACAAAATACAGAACTGACACAGCTTCAAAAGAAGAACAGAAGTTCAAACACTAAAACAAGTGCTTAGCTATATTGTACATCTCTTTGAGCAGAATTTCTGTATCTGGCATGTTTTGCTAGTAGAAATCTCTCTGTCACTGCCTGACTTGAATTAAAGTGCTTAGCAGAGTGGCACTGTGAGAGTTAGTATTACCTAACGAAAAGCCGCCTTGTGAAGCTAACCCTGAATGCTGCAGGTGGGATCTGCAGGAGCATAGCACACTAATGACCTAGCAGCATTAATTTGTGTAATTCAAGCTGGAATAAGATTTAGGCAAATCACATTCCAAGTGTTGCTCTAAATGCTTTTCGTCTAGAACAGCAAACTTCGATGCAACAGTGAGGCAGTGAATTTGATGGACCCTTGTTGCTGGCAGGATGTGGAAACGTAGGAGAGGGTGTTCAGCTCAAACTTACAGCACCAAGCCTTTCACTAATTTTCCTATTTGTATTAGCCTCATGAATATAGGAAAGTGACACAGTACAACAATTATTGGATGTTTCTATTCAGAAAAATAGCAGGGACTGAAACAACAGGGGTATTGCTATTCAGAAATGGAATGCATTGGCCAGACTGAGTGTTCTGAAAATTATGCAGCACTTCATCTTGACAATATGCCTTGGCTTAGCTAGAAGCTACATTTTGTGATTAGTATATTCAGACACTTTCTTTTCTTTATGTTCAGAATCCAACTGTTCTGTAGATCTGAAAAACAGAACAAAAAGAAAAATACTCTTTTAAAACCAGTCTGACAACTGCAATTAAATCAATCACCCACTCAATTTCAGATATTTGCAAAATCAAGTAATTTAACAAACACCTTTCATCCATAAGAGCTCAAGGCATATTTGCTTTAAAAGCACTTCATTCCAGCATTCCTCCCCCACTAAGATCCTTTTATAAAGAATGCACTCCTAACTATAGAGACTAAAAAGGACTGAATATTTACTAGTTTATAATTTTCAACATGGATCATAAACTTCTGAGGTAACTATGCGTAGCTAAGGACAAATCTACTACTTCTTGAGGGAAAGTAGTTAGGAAAGCTAAAGAAATGACTATGATGTGTTAAACTACAAAGAAATTTCATGTAAGTATTAGCTTCCATTTCTATTGTGCTCTTGTGCATTCCTGTTAGGTTGTGAAATAGAAACAGGTGCTTGAGTTCCATCCTTGACAAAGTATCTAAGCAGCAAAATTGCTGGAAACCTTGTTTTCTTACAGTTTGCTGCCCTGTTCTGCCATGGAGGTCATGAAGAGCTACAAACCTAGATGGATATGTCCAACAGAGTAACGTATTAATGGGATACTGTTGGGAAATATTTTAAATTAAAGATAATCAATTTTCCTGATACATTATCTATCTTTGTGCCAGGAGAGAATCTACTCCAGGACATGGTTAAAGATTGCCAGAATTTTTGCTGATATGGCTAACCATGACCTTGTTATCCACAGTCTCTGTACAGTTGTGGTGAATGTTTAAGTTTAGTAGCCCTAGAAATTTTTTTGGTCCTCAGTTTCTAAACAATCTCCTAAATTTTCTGCCCTGTGTAGAATATAATCTAATCCACCCAGCACTGCAGTCAAGAGTAGAATTCAAATCTTAGGGAGGATGCATAGGCTATAAGTTTAATCAACAAGATTAAATAATTGCAGCCTGATGAAACATCTATTTAAGTCAAAAGCTCTGTATTGGCTGCATTCCTGCCGGCACTGTCGTCATTGGCAGGCATTGGTTGCCCCTTGTTGCAGGAGCTTTTCTAAGTGCTATGCAAAGGAAGATCAACTGTGTGGCATAGATGCATGAGTTTAGATGTAAGATGCACTGTGTCTATTCCATTCAGATCTGATGACGGTGATGATTGCACAAACTGACAGCATAGTCTAACCTTTTAAAATATCTGATCAGTAATTTGCTTTCTTTTTGTGTGTGTGTGCCATTGTTTAGACATTATGTTAGGAGTATAAGGGAGAATGAATAGTTTTATGCAGAAAAGGAAGCTTACATAGAATAAGGAAAATAAGTTAGAAAATACTGGTGAACACAAATGGCAGCGAGTGCTGAGTGAGGACTCTTACCTGCCTATTATTAGTAGTATGGTCTCAGGAGAGTAGAAGTAATTTTAGAAAGAAAATGTTATTCCTTTTGGTTCCTGAGATTATTTAGAGGAATATGAGATGCAAATCAGAACCCTTTAATTTTATGAATAAACTGGAATGGTACATTTCAATATTTCTTCTTATATCCCAAACAAAATAATACACCTAGTTGCAAGAAATGTGTGGATTATAGATAGAACTCTAGAAAACATAGAAAAACATAAATTAGGAAACGATTAAATTTTTCAACATATGATAGGGTGCTGTTTAAAATATTCTCATTTTATCTCTAATTCTCTCTCACTATATTAAAATATAATTTTTATAATACATAGAATCAAAGAGAACATTTATGTAGTAGATAGGAAACACAGGTCACAAAGTGAACACTGTGCAGCTTCCCTGAGCTGAGTCTCAGAGCCAATTATAAAAGAATATCCAGAGTAACAAATGGTAACAAACAGTACTGCAAAGTTTTCATTTCAAAAAAGATGAAGATGAGATATTAGACTTTAGCATGACAGAAAATCAGACTACAAATCACCCTACTTTCATTTCCTTCGTAAGTTATGATCATATGGGAGTGCTGAGTGTGTACAATTAGAGGTCAAAATGCTCAAGTCAAGATTAATTTCTCTCAAAGCTGAAAAAAACTAAGAAGCAAATTCTGAGCAATGCTATTTATTTTTTCAAATTTTCTTTTTCTGAGAAATAATCACATCTGTACTTTTTCCCATCTAAAAGATTTCTAAGGGGCTGCTTGTAGTGAAATAACTGCTTTTCACAGCCCATTCCTCACTGTCCTTTTGGTCTAAATAGCAGAGAGCTGAGGACATCAGTGAGTGGTTGTAATCAAGTTTTGTGTTACTACCTCAAAGTCTGGAACATTATGGCTATTTTCAAGTCACAGATCTATCGACTTTGCTAAAATTAGCCATTGTCTTCGCAATGCAAATTCACTTATTCCAATGATGTCAGCGTTCAAAAGAACAGCAATCACTGATATCAGCAAATTCCTCCAAGGACCACACTCCTGAAGCATCACATAGCTAAGTAAATACAGCAAGTATAAATGATATGACTGTATTATAGTTCTTACAATCTTAGAACTTCATACACCCAAAGTTTTCTTAAAATTAAAGCTCTCGTAACACATTTGGAGGCAATACTATTTCTCTAAGCTGAATCTGAAGGCCACTACAAATGAAAATCTATGATATATATTGCTTTCCACTTCACACAGGTGAAGTTGGAGTGGTGGATCACAACATAAGGGAAATAAATCAGAAAATAATTTTTTTTTCCAAATTTCTTCAGCAGTTAGAATCAAATAAAAGTGATTACTATATCATTTCCTGCCAGTGTAAGACATCTATCAAGGGAGAGTATATAGTGGGATACAGATGCAAAATGACATGGTTACATGCATAGTATCTCACTTCCAGCTGCTGGTAAATTCTCAGAAGTTATTATTCTATTAAAATTCAAAATTAAATCATAATCAACAGTAGGTATAATATGACAACTCTGGCTGTAAAGTTAAAACATACTTTAAGAAGGTGGATATGCATAGAATTCTTGGAAGAAGCTGATTGCTCACTGCAGTTTTTTACTAACCTCAGTTTAGTAGCCACATCATTGCTTCAGACTCCTTAATACAATCTTTTTATAAATCAAGAAGATTTATAGAAAAAAAAATATTTTCTGTAAGCCTCTTTTGAGGGTAATAAGTGATAAAAATATAAAGTATAGATAAATTACGCAAAGCATCAAGCTATACTTGCCTAAAAACCAGTTCTCTAAAATAAGTAGTATGATATGTGGAGGATGAATCATCCCCAACGGGGCCATCTTTTGCTCTACTGACTCCTCAGGAAATCTAAAAAGCAAGCTAAGAATTTAAAAGCTAAAATTATATAATATGAATCTAACCCCAGCTAAAAGCACTTTTTAATTCCCTCTGCAGCACTAGCCTATATGTACTTCCTCTCTTTATAGCTTTGAAAATATCCATGTCATGTTGTGCCTTAAAAAAATAGGTTTTGAGTAAAGAGGCAAACAGGAGAATCAACATTCAGAGACAAAACTTTTTTCAAAAAAGAGCTATCAAAATTAATCAGTTTCACAAAGTTCTTCAAGAAGGTAAATAACAACTGCTTCAGTAAAGGATATGTCAATATATATCACAGCACTCTGATGGAATTGCATTGAGGGAGAGAAATATCTGTGAGAATTGGGAGTTCAGTCAAAACGTTATCATAATGCAGAGAAGGGAAATCAGTAACATATACAAAGATTCATCTAAAAATTTTATACTCTTTTTTTCCTCTTATAATTAAGTCTTGGCTACGGCAGAAATTTGTGCATTTGCTGCCAGTCTTGATGTAGTCTACTTGAACACTTTGCTGCTTTGAACAGGGCCACATGGCCTCATTGAGAGCCAGGCTGCTGGGACGGAGTCACTGCAACATATCTTAACCTCCTGTGTGCTCAGCAGTGTCTTCTGGGACAATTTTGTAGTCAATTAAGAGGTATCACCGTAACTATCAAGGAAATATTGAAAAATAAAAAAAATGAGCATCTTAAACTTTGGGGTTTTTTTTTCTCTATCCTCTAATTTGGGTGCTTCAACATAAATATATATTGTTTTCTTCTATTCAGTTTGTTTTATTATTCTCAAAATAAGAGACCTTGTATGGACAATCCAATTTCATTAACCAGTTTTAGAAAAAGGGCATTATTTTTCTCTGCTGGACTTCATTGACCTCAGAGGGTTGATTTACATCATAAAAACTTACTGACAAAGAGCTGTAGCATTTATGGTATCTTTCTGAGAGACAACTTCAGGATGGTTGATAGTTGCCATAAAATATTGACTAATTTTTGAAATTTTGCAGAAAGTTTATCCTGTCTCTCTGGGAGCATAGGCATCATTGATCCTTTAGCAGTCAGGATCTGAAAGCTTGCCAGCATGGACTGGCAATTACTTTTGTTGCTGGAAAAACATGGGATGGACAGTTACGTGTACAAGACCTTGAAGAGTTTCCAGCTGCGCAAACCTTTGATTTAATGCAATATGTAGGAATAACGAGGAGGTTTGAAGTAGTCTGGTGGTGTAGGAATAAAAACTATGATTGTCTGAAAACGCCACAAAGATCAGTTTCATTTGCCACTTGCATCTGAACCAAACAACTTAAAGATATTATACATACAAGCCTAGTCTTAGGCCTGCCTTAACATGAAATGGTACGTTTCTAAATGCATTAACATTTTTGTGGGGCAGGGAAGCCATTTCTATCCAGCTAAAGAGGAACCATGAGAACACAGTATAACTATTACATGGACAACATGATTATGCAGATCGTCTACAGATGTGAATCAGAAGAGCTCTAATGAATTCAGTAGGGTTCTGCTGATTTACATTAGCTGATGATTTCAATTTGCTGTATTTTGGACGAAAGACAGAAACAATTTGTCCTGATTTTTTTTTTTTTCCAGAGATCCTAGAATACTTTCTGAAATCTCCGGTCCGTATGCTCTGATTAAATTCTGTTTTAGAATGTCAAGCTACTTACCTCTGCAGTGCTATCCAAAATAGCTGCAACGTATTGCTTAAATAGCAAGAGACTAAGCCATTGATAAAACAGAAACGTAGGACAATACTAACTTTTGAGATGACAGTAGTAGAAACATAGATAAAATTAAGAACTAAGTTCAATCAAATCCCATTGACTTCATGTGTACAAGTTTTCAAATCACTGTAGGTTGTTGTATTTTATCCTTTAGTGATTCATTGATAATGAATCTACTGGCGTTGCACTTCATCAACAAACATGCATTGGTTACATGGAGCCCAGTGATGTTTAAAATACAGACTGCAGTTACTGTAGGTTTCGTGTCTTCCAAAAATTTGTCAAAAGTGAGGGTGATGAAGAAACGGAATTCAGAGTCAGGAATCTGACCTACCTGAGACAGATTTTATTGTGGTATTATGCTTTCTATGACAATTCTTTCTAGTAAGCAAACATGTTCTAAAAGTCTGAAAAGTTCTGGTTGAGAGGAATCGTAACTTTAGAACACTCAGCAAAATATATTTCACATTTTCCATATTTCATCTTATGTGATACTATGAATTCAACAGCAGGTCTTCAGCTTTCATTATTGTGTATTGCATTGTGTAAATGGAATTACTGGATTCAATTAAAATTTTGCTTCAGTGGGAGGGAATTTGACATCAACCTTTACCTACAGTTAGAAGAAATAGAAGGAGATATTAAAACTCCAAGAAGCTGGGCCTTGAAAGTAGTTATAGTTCTACAGAACCTGTTATTCTGATTTCTGTAAACCTCTGGTATCCTTTTTGGGAAAAAGCAAAGTGGGAACAGCTGTTCTGGGGGGAAACATTTAACCCCTTTTCTCGGCTCTTTTACCTTCTCCTGTCATGCAGACTGATGCTTGTGAAATTGGTGTAGGTTAGTACGCATCTGTCGTCATGTTGTCAATCAGTTTCTAAAGGAAAAAGTTCTGGAGACACCGACTTAACAGAGGCATTTTCAGCCATGTGAACATCTCAGAAATATTGTCAATAAACAATGTATAGGTACAGGCCTCTATCCTGATTTTTCTGCCTTTTACAGCAATGGAAAATTTCAGACACAGGAAAGTGAACCTTTTTCTTCACAAGTAGGAAAACCTCAAAGGAATACATCAAGAAAGACACTTCATGGAGTTTCTGTATTCTCCATAAGAATTCTACACAAGAGCTACTTGGGCTTTGTAACTGTGCCTGATCTAATTAAGACTTGTCTGTGTTAAGTTCACCAACAAAGATCTGTTACTTGTAAAGCCCACATGCTTTTCTTTTCTGCACTTACGCATTTTTCTATTTCTCTGCTTTTAACTTCTCCTAGGAACAAAGAGATCCAAATTCTGTATGGATGAAGTAATAAATCTTTATAGAAGCAGATGTTGCATGTGTGCTGACTGTATGGATTATCAGGTACAAGGCTCTTAAGGAGACTGGCTTGCTTGCCTACAAATATTATGTGACTTAATAAAATGTCTTTTATATGCTATCAGACATGTGTGTGTTTGCATTTGGGCTGTGCTGCATTACATCAGAAAGGCCTGAATAAATCCAAGAGCAAACTGGACGTGGTATTAAATTCTAGGAGCAAGAACTTCTGCATTAAAGACAATGTAAGTACTAAGAGGGCACTGCACTATCATGTCAAACAGTATGGTTCACTCACTGTGATTTACAGAGATTTTGTTAGGAGTGTGAGGTGAAATTCTGTGCAGAGGTTAATTGATACTGATGACCTCAGAGGAGTTCTGCCTGCTGTTGCTATCACACAATGTGCTTCTTAATTAGAAAATATAACATATTTTAAAAGTATAGAAATAATGATAGAGTTTCTCATGCTTCCTGTTGCAAAAATAGTCTGTATAGCTATCACAAAAAAGTTAATGTATCAGGAAGGAGAAGGTAATGGAATGTATTCAAATGCTAAGTCCACTCACACTGGAACTACTTCATCATGAGAAAGGTTTATTTTATAATAAGAATGCAAAATCCTATTCCAGGTTACAGAAGTTTAGGTCTTCATGTGAGAAAGGAAAGGTGAGCCAGCATCTTCCTACCACAGTTCCTTACAGAGACTCCTCTACTGAAATCCTCTTGTGTTGAAAGTACCTGGTATCTGAAGACTACAGGAAAAGGGTTTATTAAGGTCTGCTTACAAACTGCTTCAAATGCTAATCGTTCTTTCACGGCTCTTTTGCAGATTTGAAACAGAATTATTGCTAGCAGTTGTTGAGTGACTGTCGCAGACAGAACGATTCACTTCAAGAAGCAGAGAAGTTTTGGGAAAATCTATGGATGCTTTGAATAGCATCATAGCAGTTGAGTCCTTGCCCAGGACTCAACTTGAGCATCCAGAAGTTAGATGTTTATGTCTGAGCTAGGTATCATGTGCATTTTTTCTGGTCAATGAAGAGAAAAACCACAGCTTCAAAAAGGGAGTTTTTCTGACCTGATGTGTTTGAATTGGACTCTTAGATACCCAGTTCCCTTTACAGACTATAAAAGGAGACTACTATACCTCAGACTTCACGTATTCAACTATAGGTGTTGAAGCTAGATGAGATAAGTCCCACTTATTGCAACCAGAAGATTTACTTACTCATTTATGGAACTTAGGTGTTAACTTTTTTTCTTTTTTTTTTTTTTGCCTCTCCTCATCTATGTACTCACGAGTCCCTCCCAGTTTTGAAATAAGATATGAGGAGTGTTCCTGAGATCTCTGTAACTACTCCTATAGTCTTAGCCTAAGAAAGAGCTTCTTTAAAACACATTCCTAAATATTTAACAATGTACTTAAATATTTGGAATATCTAAGTCATGTGAGATATAGCACTGAAATCCTGCAATTTATGTTGGATGGGTGTACTCATTTCTTTTTTCTTGCTTTTTGGTTAATAGTGATTCCTTCACACACTAAACAAACATCTCTGACCTCATTGTTATTCTTTGATCAGGTAGGTTAATGGCAAAATTGCTTTTGAAATTGCTGCAGTTTGTTTCTAGTCACTCTAGAAGAGATGTGCAGGCACTCCAAAAGTGGCAATATGTCTTGTGGATCCTACGAAGAGCTGAGAGGCAGATAGTGATCTGATATGCTCTTAAGCTTTAGGGAATTCAGCATATTCATAGAGTGCAGAATTAGGTTCAATGCTTCTAAATACAGCTTTGCTATTTCCCCTTGCTTGGGACTGGATAAATCTTCTCCATTCTCCCTTCACCATAATGGAGAAATGAAATTATTACTATTGAAGTTTTTCCTTACAAGGCTGTTTTGGTAATTTGCTAACTCTTAAGGTAAAGATGAATGCTAATTATTATATAAAAGTGTTAAATAATACCTAGATATAAATTCAGTTATGGCTCATAATAGCTTAGCTGAGAAAGGGATGTCTTAGTTTTTCTTGTCTTTGTCCAATTGCTGCAGATTTTAATTCTTGTACTTGTAATTAATGCTTTGAAGTACATGATTGCATGGGATTGTTCTGGTTTTGTTTGGTGGGGGAGGGCCTAAGGTGGTAGCTTCTGTAGGAAACTGCTAGAAGTCGCTCCCCTTTGTTCAGTGGATTCGGCTGGGCCTAGAGCGGACCCGCTGCTGGCCAAGGCCGAGCCAATTGGGAGCAGAATGTTCCGTGATAGCGCCTCTGCGATAACGTATTTAAGAAGGGGAAAACAAGAAAAAAAAAGGGAGAAGATGTGAAGCAGCTGAGCGGGGGCAGAGAGGGGGAGGCACGAGCCTTGTGGGCCTTGCAGGCCTCACCCTTTGGCCTCCCGTCGAGCAGCCAGCTGACCCCAACTCAGGCCTGGCCTGACTGCAAGAAGTGGAGAGGAGATGAGAAGTGAATAAGATGTAAAAAGGATCCTGAGAGGTGTCTGCCAGCCTGTTGCGAGGAACGGCTGCAGACGCCAAGGTCAGAGAAGAAGGAGGAGGAGAAGTAATGCAGCTCCTGGCCAAGATTCCCCTGCAGCCCGTGGTGCAGCCCATGGTGGAGCAGGTTGTCCCCCTGCAGCCCATGGAGGCCCACGGAGGGGCAGAGATCCACCTGCAGCCTGTGGAGGACCCCACACTGGGGGAGGTGGATGCCTGAAGGAGGCTGTGGCCCGTGGAGGGCCCGCTGGGGCAGCTGTTCTAGAGGGACTGCATCCCGTGGAAGAGGTGACCCACACCGGAGAAGTTTCACGAAGGACTGTGGCCCGTGGGAGGGACCCCACACTGGAACAGAGGAGGAATGCAGGGAGTTCTTCCCCTGATGACGAAGTAGCGACGTGAAACAAGGCGTGTTGAACTAACTGCAACCCCCACTGCCTCTTCCCTCATGTGCCACTCAGGGGTGGAAGGTAGTAGAGATAATGTTAAGCCCGGGAAGAGGGAGGGGTGGGCGGAGGTTATCTTGTTCCCTGTCTCATTCTCCTGCTAGTTTTAGAAATAAATGAATAGTTTTCCCCAAGTCGAGTCTGGTTTTGCCCATGACAGTAGCTTTAAGGATTTCTCCCTGTCCTTATCTCAAACCTCGAGCTGTTTTTCCTTGTATCATCTCCCCTTATTCTCTCAGAGGGTGGGGGAGAGAGAGACTGCATAGTCTGGTCCTGATCGGGGCTCAACTACAACAGGGATTTATTAAGATGTTCAATGATGGGCATTTGATAGACTTTTTTGCTGTTGTTAACAAGTCAGATGGAGAGTTTAAATTCAGGAATATTCGAAGTCTCTGCCTATAGGAGAAGAGTAATTATGTGTAAAGAGATTTTAGAGAACGGCTCAGCATGGAAAAAAAATATTTTCATACTACTAAACTTTCCCAAGTAGAGGAAACTGATATTTGTGTTACCTCATTTCAAAGGTACTGCAAGTTTTCCTGAGCAGCTTGGCATACGGGTAATAATTACTGTAAAACTACAAGGAAATCACCCATTCCAGTTTGCTTAGATAAAGTTTCTTTGAACTGCCTTCCAACACTGGACTCCATTCATAGCACATTTCATTCTAACAGAGTTTCCACTGTATGCTATAGAGGGGTAGTTTGCTTAAGTTTTATGAAGCACAGCATATGGAATTACACATGCTATTTGTAACAATCAGTGCATAAATTATGTACGCTTTAGCAAAGAAAGATTTTTATCCACAGTCATAAAATGAGATGTATCTTTTCAATAAAATGATATTTTCAACTGGAGTAGTTTCCTCATGATTTTTTTATCAGTACTAATGATATTTTAAAACATTTTGTAAGGCTTACTGTATAGCTATGCTTTGCAGTCCAACAGCTTCATAAAATACAATCATAGAATAGTTTTGAGTTGGAAGGGACCTTAAAGATCATCTAGTTCCAACTGTCCCGGCCATGGGCAGGGACACCTTCCACTAGACCAGGTTGCTCAAAGCCCCATTCAACCTGGCCTTGAACACTTCCATGGATGAAGCATCCACAACTTCTCTGGGCAAACTGTGCCAGTGCCTCACCAGCCTCATAGTAAAGAATTTCTTCCTTATGTTTCATCCAAACCTACCATCTTCCAGTTTAAAGCCATTACCCCTTTGACTTATCACTGCATGCCCTTGTCAAAAGTCCCTCTTCAGCTTTCTTGTAGGCCACCTTTAGGTACTGGTGCAAGATCTCCCCAGAGCCTTCTCTTCTCCAGACTGAATAACTCCAACAATCTCAGGCCTTTCATCATAGGACAGGTGCTCCACCATCTCATCATCTTTGTGGCCCTCCTCTGGACTCTCTACATCTGGTCCACGTCCTTCCTGTGTTGAGGGGTCCAGAGCCGGACACAGTACTGAGGGTGGGGTCTCACGAGAGTGGAGTAGAGGGGCAGAATCACCTCCCTTGGTATAGTGGCCATGCTTCTTTTGATGCAACCCAGGAAGCGGTTGGCTTTCTGGGCTGCAAGGGCACATTACTGGCTCATGTTCAGCTTCTCATCCACCAGCACTCCCAAGTCCTTCTCCTCAGGGTTGCTCTCAATCCATTCTCCACCCGGTCTGTATTTGTACTTAGAATTGCCCTGACCCACATGCTGGATCTTGCACTTGGCCTTGTTAAACTTCATGAGGTTCTCATGGGCCCACCTCTCCAGCCTGTCAAGGTCCTTCTGGATGGCATCCCTTCCCTCCAGCATGTCAACCGCACCACACAGCTTGGTATTCTCAGCAGTCTTGCTGAGGATGCACTCTATCCCACTGTTTGTGCTGCTGACAAAGATGTTAAACACTACTGGTCTCAATATCGACCCCTGAGGAACACCACTCATCACCGATCTCCACCTGGACATTGAGCCGTTGACGGCAACTCTCTGAGTGTGGCCATCCAGCCAATTTCTTATCCACCAAGTGCTCCATCTGTCAAATCCATGTCTCTCCAGTTTAGAGGGAAGGATGTCATGCGGGACATGACAAAGCGTCAAATGCTTTGCACAAGTCCAGGTACATGACATTAGTTGCTCTCTCCTTATCCACCAATGCTGTAACCCCATCACAGAAGGCCGCCAAATTTGTCAGATATGATTTGCCCACAGTGAAGCCATGTTGACTGTCACTAATCATCTCCTTATTTTCCATGTGCCTTAGCATAGTTTCCAGGAGGATCTGCTCCATTAACTTGCCAGGCTTGGAGGAGAAGATCCTTGAACACAAAACAACCTTATCCACTAAGCAGGTCACCTTCTCACAGAAGATCAGGTTGGTCAAGTAGGACCTGCCTTTCATAAACCCATGCTGACTGGACCTGATCACCTGTTGTGCTGTACATGCTGTATGATGACACTCAAGATGATCTTCTCCAAACCTTCCCCAGCTCCAAAGTCAGACTGACAGACCTGTAGTTCCCCAGATAGTCCTTCTGGCACTTCATGTAGATGTACGTTACACTTGCTAATCTCCTGTCAACTGGGACCTCCCTGATTAGCCAGGACTGCTGATAAATGATGGAAGTTAGCTTGGTGAGCACTTCTGCCAGATCCCTCAGTACCCAGTAACCATCAGCAATCATAGGTGACCCTGTTACTGTCATGAAAACAATTCCTTAAGCACTTTGAGAAAAAAGCAACAAACATTACCATGAGGAACAAGGCTGGTAAGTGAGTGGCAGTAAAACAGGAAGCAACAATAACTTACCACAGAGATAACCAGAGAGATAAGTAAAAATAGAGAAAAACATAAGAAAGGAGAGAATTTTTTTTAATTATAAATGAGCATAGTAAGTAAATAAGACAGAGTAAGAATAAAAAAAAATTGACAGACTATCTTATGCCTCAAGCATATCTTGTTTTGACATATGTTACTCAATTTTGCTTCATTTTAGAAAGACTTTCAGGGATTCTCAAGCTAGACCATCCTTACATATTTTAAAGAGTAATGTTGTATTGCTAAGGACACTATGGCACTCTGTGTCATTCTAAATGCTATGGGAAGAGTGGTTTCTCCTGGGTTTGGAAGGTTATGATTGATGGTAAATTTCCCCTGTCAACTGTGAAATTATTAGGTTTTTTCCACAAAGCGTCCTGAGGTTCGGAAAACTAATATGAATAGTAAGAAACAATTACAATTAAGTTTCATTTGCCTGATTTCAATGCTAATATATTTATATATTTCTTTAGCAAGCATTACATTCAGAAGGTGGAGGAGGTAGGCTAGATCTGAAAAATTACAAAAATTCCAAGTTTACGAATTTGTCATTAAAAAAAAGTCCATGAATGTAACAGACTTGCTGATTGCAGAATCACGCCATAGCTTTCTCAGACTTGAAGCTGAAGCCATTGCTGAAACAGTCACCATCACCCTTGTTAGTGTGTGAATACTCCAGATTTTGCTTTCCTTATACATTTAAGCCAAAGTTGAGCTCAAGCAGTTAATGTTATTGTAAACTGGGGATAGCTTGAACTTTAGGACATTAAAAATAAGGGCATATGGCTTTTAGAAACACTAGATGCTTTATTAGTCATTCTCTTCTTCAATATTTTAGTAAAGATTTTAAGCTGACTCTTAGATTTAAGATTTCTTACAGATATCGGATTGCAGGCACAGTGGAAAGCAAAATAATTATTGGGTGTTATCCATTAAGAAGAATTCAAATGGCAACTGTTAACAATCTGTAACACCAGGGTAGTTGTGGGCTTTTCTCTATGTCATAAAAGACCCTCAAAGTTACCATAAAGCTTCATTCACTTTCAGTGTGATAGGTTACACATGTGATGGTTTATTTTACAAGTAAAATCTAGATGTAAGTTGTAAAGTGCCCGAATGCTTGGATTACAAAATGGAAAAATAAACAACTGCAATTAAGGGATCAAGCATTCCAATATTGCTGCTATTATATCATGTGACTTTATTTTCCTAAAAACACTTCAGAGAAATATGCTGCCAAATTAAGAACTTCAATGTCTCTGAGATGATCGATGATATGTGAGTATTCCTGTCAGAAAAAGCAGCATTAACATATTGACTGCAGAAAGCATTTTCTGATCAATCTTTCCTGAGTTGTTCATAAGCTTTAAATAAAAGTTTAACTATTGAAATCACATGTCCAGATTAATTATTTATTATTTTATTTTCTAAAGGAAATTCAAACTCTTTTCCAGTTTTCTTCATTGGAAGATGCATTGTATGAAATGTATTTTAGCCTAAAAGAGCTATTGCAAAGTAAAATAGGTATATTTTTGGAGCTTTTGTAGGTTTTTGAAAGCACCTGTGAAATTAGGGACTACGGAGATAACATTATTCTTAAGTTTATACTACATTGTAGACGGATTATATAGTTCATGCAAACCTTGTTAGAGATGCTATTTTCAACAGTAAAAATGCTTGACTATAACCTGAAACAGTATTCTACAGTGGTATCTCAAAGAAATCTACAAAAGCTGCTTCCAACTGTTTGATTTGTAAGTCAAACTCTGATTCTGAATGCAGATACCTGATGAAAGTTTAACTAAGCCAAATCTGCAGTACTGGAACAATTAGAATCTATCAGTGATGTATTTAAGTACAAGTATTTTCATCAGTTATTAACACCCTACTTTAATTTTCTTAAGTACTTTGTGAATGTTAAGTTTTGGAGTGTTACCTTTTCAGAAATGTAATAGATTATTCTACTTTATATTGATATGTTTTTAAAAATTCTACTGCACAAATTATTTTTTTCAGAAAACCCTACTAGGTTGTGTAAGTTTTTGTGAAATGAGATTTTTTTTTATTGTCTGACGTAAGAAAGGTATTTATTTTATATATTTTATTTTATTAATCAAAGAATGAAACATCAAGCTTTAGTGAAAAAAAAAGAAATTTTATATTCTGCACTGTTTGCCTGTTCAATAAAAGCAAATCCACTGAGATGGAGGAATGCATAAAAATTAAAAACAAGAGATGAGAAGGAACACCATGTGTACAAAAAGAACAAAATTACATGCTATTCTTCCATTGCTTTGCTATCTACATAGCAAGGCAAAAATATCCATCTTTTCCTAAAAGCACAATATCTTTAATAACCACAGTTGTTGGATGCAGAATTTTGCAGATCATCAACAGAAAACTTTTTCTTCTTCAGTACTGAAAATATGTGTCCAACAAAATGCTTCATACTGATTTTGAGGGAATAGTGCCACCTACTGAGCCAGTATCTTCCATTTCTACAGCACTTGAGGAGAGTTCCCATAAATACAGATTTAATCCAGCTTTACGAACTTGAAAAATCTTCCCCTTCTTAATCTTTAAGCATTATTCTTATGTTCCTAACTATTTTTCCATTAAGTTTCTTCTACCAGCTCTCATATTAAAGGCTAAACTGCTTGGATGTAGCCCACATTTATAACAGGTTTGTGCACTCTAGCATGTGAGGCTTAGAGCCTATATGATATTACAAATGCCATTGGAATATAAATAATGAGGAATACGGCTCCAGGCTCTCAGATAAGGAAGGGAGTTGACTCTTTGCAGATGAATTTTATTGGCAAACCTCAAGATTTTCGCAAGTAAGCAAGCCAGGGGATTTGTTGTAGTTTAAGTTAAAATAAGATGTATCCTATGCATAGCAATGATATTTAGGTCAATGCAATGTTAAAGTTGTTTTCTTAGTAGGCTCCCGAGAGACAACATATGATCCAAGTAAAACAGAAATACAGAAGGTTTGTCTCATTTTAAAATATTTTATTTCACACCCTTAATTACATGCCTCAGAGTCATAAAATGGCCCATGTCTTTGCTGTATCTTCCATTAGGAAGCCTACAAATGAATAAAAATGCATTCAAAGTAAATGGACTAGAAAATAAACATTGTTCTTAAAATGGACATTTTAATCAAAACAATCCACAACCAATTCAGGGTAAGATTTGTCATGGCAAAGAGAATCAGGGAATTCATGAGTTATCCTATCAATTTAAGAGAAAGACAAAGACCAAGTGTTAATGCAGCTGTGGGGTTTGGCATCCTTAAAAAATTGTGGAGACATCAGTAGTTAAGATTACATTTCGATTTACACAGAAAGGAGGGCTGAAATACTCCCTTACATTTTAGTGCATGAATTGTTTCTCCAAAATCATCATGATAACTCTTAACAGAACAATTTTTAAAAATTCTTTAGTGAAATCTTTATCAATAAATCTTGTAGAAGAATGTATTTCAATGTTCTTACTCTTCTATCTTCTCATAACTCTTTAAGTTTCTATTAAGTGTACAGTTATTTTCCATTAGTCTTTCTATTTTACTCGCAGGAGGGACAATTGAGAAAAATTCTAATGAAGTTAAGACATCTCAGTGTGTGAAATCCTGGGGTTACTGGGCCGAAGTACTCTTGATCTGTATCTTTCTATCATACTTCTGATATTTTGTTAATCCATTTCTTAAGGTGTCAAAACATGTGTCCAATAATACACAGCCTGTGATTAATGACTGTTATATTTGAGTTATAATTTGCTTATACATTTTCTACAGTTTGTGATGGATGAAGAAGGCCAGTGAGGGAAAACTCCTGCATAAGATCTGCCTTTATCACTAAAGAATGAAAGTCAGAACTCAGAACAAAGTTGAATGCTCACTTGGTTTTCAAAATTCATTTTCTGATGTGTAGGAGAAAAAAAAATCAGAATATAACAATTTTTTTTGTGGAATAAAAAGTTTAAAAAAATAGTAATTTTGAAATATTACTTCATTTTGGACCAATTAACCATTAATTTACATCTGTTCACTTTATTGCAGTTCAGAATGGAAACTAGTTCTGTAATTTTCTTTCAAAGGGGAGTCTGGTTTTTATGTAGAATATTGGTCTCAGGAGAAGAGTTTTGCATTTGACTGAATGAAACAGTAGATTAAACAAGAGCGGCATCATATTCTAAATTAGACTTTGGCACTTTGGAATTCTTGGTTGAAAACTTACATGGAAGACAGTATTATAGACTGTGCCTTATTTCAGAATGAACAGGTAATGCACTACTTGGCAAGTAAGCTCCCAAATGTGTAACATAAATCCATTTTACATCCATAGGATTTTATATTTTAAAGTAAAATGTACCATTACATTTTGATATAGTTTTGTTATCTCTATCCCTTCAATAAGATTTTTCATGGGCCAAATCCAGATATCATTTAGGAACAAACAATTCAGGAAATCTGGTTCAGCTGAATATTTCCCCTCAGATTTAAGAAGATGAAACAGAGTAGAATTCAGCTCCTTACTGTAGAACCAGCAGGCAGCTTATACTCAAAATTAATTGTTCAGTTGAAGCCTATGTTTAAGAATAAATAGAAATAATACCACTAAAGACTCAGTTTTAAACTGAGCATACAGATGGATCAGAGGAAAAATGGACATATAATGGTTATGGTGAAGCAACTGTGCATATTGCACACTAAAAAGTCTGGCAATGGCCCTGGAAAATCCATGCCTGACGGACATGGATTCTAACAATGAAAAAATATGTAGAATTTACAGGTAGTCTGCCAGCAAAACATTAAAATAGCTCCAGTCACTTTAATGCACTAATTTGAATAACAAAATCTCTTACATTCTCTGTGCACATAAAATCATCTGCAATGAGTTTGTGCATTATAATGACAGATGACTGCGTACTGAGTTTCAACGAGAAGGGTATTTAGGAAAAGCAGGAATGACATTTTGCATGAGAAAATCTGTGTTTGGGAGACAATATATTGCCTTTTAGGGAAGAGGGCTTGAAAAAAGTAGATCTCTCCCTCCTCTGACTGCTGCGATAATGCCATTTTAATTCAACACAGTAAATAAAGCACATGCACATATACAAGAACACTTACTCATATCCATTAAAAACAGAAAAATAATATGCATTTCTCCCTAGAGCCTAAGCTATAGCACTATTGCAAAATGCTGATTATGTGATAGACACTATAAACTTTAGGGAATGTTAAAAGTTTGAGACCAGGAGAAGATGCTTTTAAAAAGGAATGAAAGAATTGGTGTGGCGTAAATGAAATCAGACTTTGAGTATAGGGACAGATAGACTTCAGGCCTTCTGAGTCTGAATCTAAGAATAATTATTATCTGTTCAGTGTACAGAGATTTATGTCTCAAAACTGTCTCAAGACCATGAGAAATGTCATCACCAATTTAAGAAGATGTATTTTTCTTTCTTCTCTAGCATACATATATTGCCAAATGTGTTACAAAAAAAAAAAAAATTTTCATCAAAACTTCTTCCTGCACTTAATTTTCCTCCTGTCATTTTGCACCTTTCCACCAGTTCCCTTGTCTACCGTATAGAAAAAGCATCACCAAGATATTTCTCCTTACTATTAAGGTAATTTTCCTCCTGGATTCAGTAGTAGCATTTAGAAGACATATTAGGAAAAAGATTATGAAATTTCTCTTTCAGAAAATGGAATGACATGGAATGGCATGGAGTGGCACAGAATGGCACGGAATAGAATAGAATAGAATAGAATAGAATAGAATAGAATAGAATAGAATAGAACAGAAAAGAAAAATCTGGTCCTACTTTTCTTAACATGTAAGATAAAAACCAGTATCATTATTCAACTAAGTGAGGACTAAAACTTTTTCATCAGAATTCGAATTTTTAAGAAGGGCAATCTAAAAAGTCTTGTCTAAGGGGGAGAGGTAACAATAAATATGAGTTTTAAGTATGCTAGTATGAGCAATGTCTATCTTGTGTTCCTCTAAGCCCCTCACTTAACATTGAAAGCAAGAGTTTATTATATGCCAAAGGCAAGTAGGTTTTACAAAAAAGCCAAGAAGTGTTTAAGGAATGTGGATTTTAGTAGCCTCAAGTAAAAAAAAAAATTGATCATGAGACAGTAATTTGGACCAGAAATGGATGGCCCTGGTGTAATTTTTCAAGTGCTGCTGACCTGGCAAGGGAACAATACCCTGCAGTCTCCTACAGGTCCTTCCCAAAAGTGTATTCTTGTGAAGTTCTCATTCTTTTGGGATAATTTAGCATGGCTATAGTTTATGAAATTTCTCATACTTATCAAGTCATCCTAAAACTATAATGATAGAGTTTACAGTTTGTATCTAAATGAAAACCCCCACAAAATTTATAAAGCTAATGTTTTTTACCATAGTATATTTAGATTGGTTTCAGTCAAGCTTTTTCCCAGCTCTCATTGTGACCAGCAACGTGGGTAGTCTATTCAAAAGAGGCCCTTCATTTTTATTTGATCAGGGGGAAGAAGAAAAACCATGATTTACACTAGAATATGTACAGTTAAGCTATGTTGATAGTAATTGGTAAACCACATTATACAAGTCTTGTATTTCCACTGACCGCAGAAGTAAAAATCTGGATTCTGATGGACACATTTGCATGTCTTTTTTCAATTTCAGTTTCTCCAATTATTATCTAGCATCTTCTGTTTCTAACCCTTTTTTTTTTTTGTAAAGTTTTCACCTCCTCCCAGAAAAGACAAAAAAGAAGTGTTAAAACAGTTACAGAACAATGACTAGACATTAATAGAAAAACAATAAAACCCAAGAAATTCAGTGCAGAACTGGAATGCTGCCATTATGTGATGGTCTTTACCCCATCTATACACTATCTATCTCCTGGTCTACTTAATATAATGGATCATGGTATAAATAAATCAGGGTTCACTGTAGGTCTACAGAAGGCACAATTATGGCAACTTTTATCAGATAAGAATTAGTCCAACATAAATATTTTTTTAGGCATAAAATGAGTTATGGTTTTCGATACAATAGCAAAGGGGAAAATTAATAGAACAGAAATTTCTTTCCTTCTGCCCTGCACTCGTAACTCCCACTCACAAGTTGTTTCACGCCAGAGGAGCACTTCTTTTCAGACATATGGCATGTTCCAGTTCCTGCTGAAGCCTGTTGGATTCAATCAGAGTTAGGTCACGTTCTTAAAGGGGGTTCTGAACAAACAGCAAAGAGCATAGATCAGCTCTTTATGAACAAGTTTCATTGTAGTCTGGCACTTCTGAGCTAACGTTTCTCCCCTCGCCTTCTCTCTGAGAGCCCAACGGCAAGTTGACCGTCTGTCTATAAAGGAGAAAGCTTTGATATGTATGAACCACTCATCTTCTACTTGGAAGCATTCTGCACATTAGTGTGAAATGGTCTTAGAAAATCTACCATGACAGTTTTATGAATGGAGTCCATTGTAAATTTGAACTTTGAAATAGAATTTATGGACTATGCTTAATGCTTAAAAAGGGAGTCAGCCAGGGCAAGTATCTTGGAAAGTATGGTTCATGAACAGTGGGGTCCAAAGTGAGCCAACTTTTGCTTTGCACTTCAGAGAACGATTTATTTATTTGAAGGGATTTGTTCTTTTCCATAATACTGAAGAAATAAAATAAGGAGGGAAAAAAAGAAATGAAAAGGAAGAACATAAACCAAGCCAGTATAAACTAAAAATAATATGCTTTCATGCATCAAAATTAAAGCAACAACAACAAAAAAAAATTAGAACAAAACATTACCTTCATGCTTCTAGAGCAACTTTTAGAGTTCATTCTCTATTCTCATTTTCCAGGAAGCTTAAAGAACTATAAATTTATTTTGAACTGTACATGATAATACCATGCAACAGGCGTTACTTTGTCCTGAGAGTGAAAAAGAATCTGGGGATGAGGATTTCCTGTCTTCATGGTGCAGCTGGAGATTTGCAGACTCTCTTGACACTATTTGTGGCTAGGTTTCCCTTTGGACTTTTAGGTCTGTTAATCTCAGCCACCAAAAATTTAATTCTAGGAAAAAACTTGATTGACGGCAGATGTTAATGGCATCTCAAGTCTTTTTTATCCCTTAACTACTCCTTCTCTGCCTGTTTAGTTGTCTGATTCCAGAGCTTTCCTCTTTTGACTACAAATTTTTCAACTGAGATTCAACCCACAATCTTCTCTCTTAACTATCCTCTCCTTCATCCCTGAACCCTTTCATACTTCTCAACTTCCTTTCCACTTCTTTCCAGCTGCCAAAATAATCCCCTTTCTCCACTCAGCTACTAAACACCAAACCATCAAACAACTGTGTAATTGACTATGCCTAGTATATCCTTTCTGTGTGGGTATTTTGCCTATTTTTGCTGTCATATGACTTGTGTTTTAGATTTTGAACACTTACTGACACAGACTAGCTAAGAAAGGTGGTTTGGCAGAGTCAGGAGAACCAGTTTTGATTAGCAGCTCTGCATTACAGAAATATTTTTATACAGTTTTTGAGCAAAGTCTTTCATATGATTTATTCTGTTTTATAGTAAAATGGTGGCATAACTACAGAGTACAATGCATACTTGCAGGAGGTGACTAAATGTCCTGGTTCTGGCTAGGATAGAGTTAATATTCACCTGAGCTGGGTGGAGAACTGAAGTTGGTAGCCCCTATGGCTGGGATAATTAATTAATTAGCTAACAGCTGGGGTTAATTTACCCAAATTAGCCAAAGGGCTATTCCATCCCATCTAACATCATGCTCAGTATATAAGTGAGGAGGGTGCTGAAAGGAGTCTCCCGTTACTTGGAAGAAACTAGGTGTAGAGATTTGTTGTAAGGCATTGTATTGTATTTGTATTCCATCACTGTTTTGTTTTCTTTTGTCATTGCTGTTAAATTTACTTTTTGTTCAATCTCAACCCACGTGGTTTTTGTTTGTTTGTTTACCAATTCTCCCCCTGTTCTCTCGGAGGGTGAGGGGAGTGGGAGAGAGACTGCGTAGTCTGGTCCCGATCGGGGCTGAACTACGACACTAAATTATCTCTCAGTTAGGCAGCTTAATTGACACTCATTCTCTGGGAATACTGTTTTTCCCAAATGATGCTGCTTCTTATGCTAACACATCCATTCTGGGACCTAGAACAGGTCAGCTTGTGCCACGTGAACAAAGGGTGCACTGAGCTGTCCTCCCAGGGACATTTCTGAGATATGATGAAGGAAAGAAAACTTTGTATTTGTGCGCCAACTTGCTGTGAATCTGCTCTATTGTTACACTAGCTCCAGAAAATGTTTTTGTGTTTCAGATTATTTTAGTATAGCAGAGACACCACTGTTTAAATAAATATTTTTGGTATTCTCTCTAGTTAATTATTTTTAGGATACACTAGGCTTAGTTAATACTTCCTACATCAGCAACTTCCACACCCCTCAAGCTATCATATTGCTTTCATCTTAACTTTTCCTTCAGCTGCACATATTGCATTACCTTGGTGACTTGTCATACATAATTTCATATATATAGACCTAGATTATCTTTTAAAATATGTTCTGCCAATTATCTTCATGTTTTACAGTGAATTACTCTAATCTGGAACTCTAGTATCAATCTTGGAAGCTGTAGTTTGAATAAAGTAGGGAAAAGTGTTTATTAAATGTGTGAATTTTTTCCCATATAAACCCAAATGGGTGAAAGGAAATAAATTTTATCAATTGTGTGGAAAAAAAAAACACCCATTTTTTACTTTGTATTTAATGTTCAGCAAATAAAATATTGAAAAAATCCACTTAATAAAATAAATAAAAATAATTTATTTTTATTTCGTGTGTAGAGGAATGTCTTGTTTACTCTCCTGGTAGAGACGTGGAAGGAATACATAATGGAGAAGGCTGATATAACATAAATGCCTGAATTTTGTACCTACTTAAATAATTTATTTCTAGAATTAACAACAAAGGGATTAGAGTCAGGCCATGAATGATCAGCACCAGGCCCAAAATGAATATGCATCTTAGTATCCTTTGGTATGAGATTCTGGAATGTTTTCAGTATCTCATAGTACGGTAACTAGATGTACTACTTAGTAAACAAAATTAGTAACTTAATTCTACCATAGTACCAAAGAAACCAGAGAAGTTAAATCAATGCTGAATTTGAACAATTTCCTCAGAACACAAAAATGATTTGATTGAAACAGTGGCATTAAGCAAGTATTGTTGTGAGTGACTTCAGCGTAGGTTTTCTTTCAATATTAACCCTTAATCATACTGAAAAAAAAAAGCCTAAAGACATTTAGAACAGTTTTACAGAATGTACCAGTAACATAGTTATGACCGCTGCTTTCTTTTACTAAATATTTAGTTTTATTCCTTTTTCTTTTTTGTAGTCTCAGACATCAGAAACAGTAAAATCTTTGCACAAGAGTCTTAAAGATACTGGCTGTTGTAATTTTTTGAAAATGAGCGTGAATCAAGGTGAGTAGCACCCTGACCTTCAAAGTACAGAGCCACAAAAGCATCCTATATTTTAAAATAACGTAAGCATTATCGGTAAATGTACTTGTAGAATTGCCCTGGAATTGCAAAGATCAGGGTCTCAATTTCAGTCTAAGGACAAACTTTACTAGTTACAGTTGCACCTTATTTCCTATATATTTCCTGTCCCACAAGAGGCTTTCACATTCATCACATGCTGCTTGCTCACTGTGTGAAGCTTTCTCTAATAAAATCTCATGCAAATTTTTTTTTTTCTCAGATTCATCTTGTGGTTTAGGTAAGTGTATGTCTCTCTGAAGCCACCACTGTACAGGAAGGGATCACCTTTAACTCAGTGAGGGAATAAGAAATGGTGGGGGAGGCGGGGCTCAGTTTTAGAGGTTGTCATCAAAGCTTGAAAGACACTATGAAAACAGGTTTTGAATATAAAGTCAAGGTAAACCTATCATCAGAAAGCATGTGGTCAGTTAATTTATCTGTTTGTTTGGATTTTTCTGGCTGTTAGACAAGCTAGGTAACACTCAAATGAAAAACAAAACAAAACTAAACAAAACAAAATAAAAAATTCTGTTTCCGTGATTCATTCAGCCTAGGATCTGAAAAAATGATTGTGATTTTTGTAGCAAGAATAAAGCTAGATACAAATGAAACTTACAAAGATCTGGTTTCGTCAAGCACATAGTACAGCTTCTGGACAGAACATTGTGATTTTCATGGCTCCTGCGCTGGTCATATCTTGAACTTGAATTGGTCGCAAAAGCAGAACGGTGCTCAATAAGATAACCTATGATTCATAAAGTGTTCAACTGTGGGAAAATATTCTTAAATTCCTGTGTGCCACCTTCCCATCAGATTGTCTTTGCCTTCTAACAATACTAGGTGCAGCAAAGGAACAAGGTTGATTAAATTAGAAGTCTTTCTTGTAACTTTTCCAAAAGTTTATTTAAAAAAGAAAAAAAGAAAATGTAACCCTATCCCATATGCTTATCATGTGGTTTGGGCTGAATGGTGCACAAAGTGACTCTATCTCATCAATTAAGCCTATCTGAAGCCGGCAAATTCTTGAACCCTGAACATGAAAAGACTAGTGGCAGCAATCTGGTTTCAAATATTTTCATTCAGATTCTCAGGCAAATGTACGTGCTTTGGATTGTGAGCTGAGAATCTTAAACCTTCTCCACAGATTCCCAAGACGTTCTGGTTTCAGCCAGCCTGAAAACGACCTCTGAGAATTTCACTTACAGATGTGTTCATTAATCAGCTCCACCACCAGTATTTAAAGATTTGTAAACTCTGCAGAAATATGGCATCCCTAAAGTTTTCCTTTCCAGCCCCTGCAAAAGTAATATATACAAGCAGTAACTGTCACTTGCAGTGTAAACCAATAGCTATCCAACAGGAAGGCTAAAATCTCTAGACTTATTAAATGCTGATTAGATAATCCTTGAGAAAATACTCTCCTGTTTAGCTTTTTTACCTTTTTCTTTTTTTTTTCCTTCTGAATTAAGTGGAAATTTTTTACATTTATAGTAATATTAGTAGACCTCAGATCTTCCTGATTTTCCAGAAAGTAAAGATTGTTCACTTATCTATGACATATATTGCAGCACCACTTTAAAAAAATACAATGGTTTACTTCAATATTCCTTTTTTTTCTGTAATTTTCCTCAGAAAAAAAAAATCCTGTAACCAATCAGTCTCTAAGGTACCTTCAAGACATTTACTCCTTATACATGATATGCACTGAACTTAATCTACGTTGAGCATTGAGTTGGTGAAGGTCGCACTTTCATGTATTTTACAAATCTAATTTATCTAACAAAATTTTATCTGTCCCCTCTGGCTACCATAAGAACTCAATAAACTTGCAAACATGGATTTAAATCAAATCTAGGGTTTTTTTAAGAAAAGTGAAAAACATACGTTTATTAATGTTTTGATTTCTTACTTTCATTTTACTGTAATTCCATTCTTTTCACTTGCTAATAAAAAAAAAAAAAAAATAAGTTCCAAAACTATCTATACTAGGAAATCTTTCTGAAACTTTTATCCTAACTTAAAGTCAAAACCAGCCTAAACAAGTTATCTTCAGATAATCACCCCAAAAATCTGTGCTTCTAAACTGCCCCTCTTTGTGGTTACCAGGGCCACCTGTGTTTGTTCTCACTCTTCTTCACGTTGTCTACTCGCTGTGATGAATCTGTATAAGAATTATAGAATCATAGAATCATAGAATAGTTCGGGTTGGAAGGGACCTTTAAAGGTCATCTAGTCCAACCCCCCTGCAAGGAGCAGGGACATCTTCAACCAGATCAGGTTGCTCACAGCCCCGCCCCTGGCCTTGAACGTTTCCAGGGATGGAGCATCTACCACCTCTTTGGGCAACCTGTTCCAGAGTTCCACCACCCTCATGGTAAAAAAAATCTTCCTGATGTCCAGTCTGAACCTACCTCCCTCTATTTTAAAACCACTACCCCTCGTCCTATCACAACAGGCCCTGCTGAAGAGTTTTTTCCTGTCTTTCCTGTAGGCCCCCTTTAGGTACTGGAGGGGCACTATAAGGTTTCCCTAGACCCTTCTCTTCTCCAGAAAGAAGTTTCTTCTAAGAAATTTAAGAAACTTGAAATGGTGGCTCAAGGTAATGCTTTGAATAAACTATTTTTATTTCATATTGTGCCCTGAAAAAGAAAGGCAAAATTTTGTGGGTATTTTTTAAAAGTCTAAATCAGATCCTTATGAAAAAGGAAAGGTTTCTGGTGTTGTTTTCTCTGGGTGTTTTGTTGGGATTTTTTTTTTTACTTCTTTGGAAACAAGAGTAAATCCTCTAATTGTTGTGAAATCTGATGACATTTTTACATATGTATTGGTTCTGAGTCCTTACTAACATTGCTTGACTTAGTTGAACTCAGCAAGAGAAGTTTTGAATCTATTTGTCCTTAATAGCTTGAGTAATTCTGGTTTTCAGTTCCTTAACTTCTATTCTGCTGCATGATGTTCTGATGTTTTACTTCAAACAGTTGGGAAGAGATCATCCATGTATACGCTTAATTTCATTAAATCTTGACTTTTGTTTCTGAGCAAGTCTCTCACCTTGGATCAAAAAGACTTACTTAGGTAAATGGACTATTCAAGTCAAGAAAGAATCTACCAGGCAGTTAATAGTCTTATGCACGTGGAATTCTCTAGAGCATTCTGTTAAAGCAAAGGCCCTGAAAATTCAGGAGTTAGTAATGGCTAAATTTTAACCAGATGCATAGACATGACCGAATGATGACTCTTCTGAGGCTGAAGAGAGACTAAGCTTATTTCCTCTCCTAAGCAGCTTTTTAACTCAAAATGGCATTTTCATGAATCCCAACTGTTTATATACATAGTTACTGAACACTTCATACTTGATTTTTCTGAAAATGTTTTTCCTAACGTGATGGTTTACATGTTACACACACAAGCCCAAATTCTGAATTCCACTCTTTAACTGAGAGGGAGAGCAGAATTTGGTTTGTGACAGTAATCAAGTAGTACGAAATGTAACTTTGGGTTTTTTTCATATTCTGACTTTGATTTTAGCTACCAAGCATATCTACACTGATATATACTTTCCTTAAAGGAATGGGAAGGAAAGTATTTTTTGTGATGTAGTGGACTCAACTATAATGAAGATAAAAATCGTTGTGAAGATGCTGAAATGAATATACAATAAATAATTGGGGAGTGGGAGCAGGGATAGAGTTTTTTCACTGCCGGCAGTCTCAGATCAGATCCAGATTGAAGATATAAAAACTTTCTGAGAAAATAGTGTACTCCTCCATTCTTTCATTGTTTGGGTTTTTGAATAATCAAAATTGCTTCCTAAGTTAAGGAGAGACTTTCTGTATAAAACCGTATCTATTTACAATGTCTTTCTTTTAACTTGTTAAGTTTTCCATCCTTCTTTGTAATTTATATACTTGAAAGAGAAATGGTCAACAAAAAAAAAACCCTCAAGTTTCTAAAAAAAAAAAAAAAAAGAAAAAAAAATCATTTCAAGTGATCCAAAGAACATGAATTTTCTATTTACTGTGTAATCAATAATAATCCTTCTATCCTTGTGTCCCTTAGATCCCCTACTGCATAAGTCCAACCCAACCGAATCTCTGTAGAGATTTCTCGGTTTGGAAACTATTCTGAGAAAATTTGTTAAAACTCTCATTCTCAAGCCAAAAGTTAGATTTGCACAAGTATGTGAAACAATCCATTTGGGCAACTGCATGAATTTGCCACAGCTTTATATTTACCTTGTAAAAAGAAACCTCACTTCCTTTCCCTTTCTACAACACAGTTACAATAACTTACACAGCTACGGATCAAAACAATTCCTTTATTTTTATCTGACAAACCTAGCACATGACAGACAGTTATAAAATTGGACTTAAATCTTCTGACTGACTGGTTACCAGTTACCTTCACAAAGCTCTTGGCTTCTGACTGCTCTCACTCTTTTCCTAAATGTCTCAGTTAAAGCAATTTCACTTTGTTTTTCTTCTGATCATTCCAGTGTTTAATTCTATTCAGATTCTGTTCTGCAGTGAAGTCTCCACATACAAGTCACATATAGCCAACGGAAGGAGAAAGGCAAGCACATAATGCATGGGAAGCCTGGAGACAAGTTTTCACTCCTCACAAAAGCATCAGAGACAACAGTGTCCTCCACACTAGTACAGACAGTTCTCACTTTCCAGGACGTCGGGTCTCCTTAAGCTTCTGCCTGCTACTGCCAACACTGCTGATAGCAATACAGCTGCTTTTGTCCTACTCAGCTCTGGCTGGTGCCAGTCTGCACTTTATCTGTTCTAATACAAACATACACAT
>WHYT01017444.1:676635-701848 GCA_009806455.1 Tetrax tetrax | reverse complement strand
TGCTTAAATGAATATGCCAGAGCTTATATGTGCTACGGTATTTATGAGCTTTCATACAAGTCTCATATCTCGTGATTTTTCTGGACATTGTGCAGTACTTATAATTCTGAATTACAAGAGTTTAGGGACGTGGCAATCTAGCATATGTTCTTAATATGATGCAACATTAGTATGCAACAAATATGAATGCCTTATTAAAAATATTAGAAATTATTGGTTCATAAGTGAGATAAAGAAATGTGCTAATCTATTTCTTCTGGAAAATAATAGATGCCATTCAAGATGCCTCACTTATGCATGGAGTATATTTAAGGCAGGAACCTCTATCCTTGAGTATTGCACATGATCTAGAAAAAAAAGGTATTTTAAAATGTATCATTTAATATTTGTGTAGCACTTTTCATCTTCTGCCAAAAGGCTTTCCAACTGGTATAAAAGACATATGAGACTGGATGCTGTTGGCACAAATATTTAGGACTCCAGGATTAAGTTTCCACTGCTAGACAGCCAGGGACAAATAATTTCTCTGATGAGGGCTTTTATGACACCACTAAAATTGATTAATAATAACAATCCACTTCTTTGCAAAATGATAAATATACATTTACAAAACATGAACTGTAATATCTAGGTTATATATTTCATTCAAATTTCTTCCTCCATGTATCCTCTTTGGTGTCTAAGCACCCTTAAATTCCTCTAAAGAATAGTTGGGAAAGGAGGTGAAAGGTGTCAGTTGAAACTTCAAGGAGTCCTTAGAGGCAAACCATTTTTGTCTTGAACACAATTTTTTAATGCTGTCTAAATGACATCTGTGAGCAAGAATTTAGGTTTAAGCCCAAAGATAGAATCTCTAACACTGCAGTTTTCTCCACTCCTTTGGGTTACAGCTTCTCTTATACTTAATGATCCTCTTTATGAAAATACTTTATTCTCATTACTCACAGGCAAGGTGATTCATGATTCTGCTTTCCAGAGGACTTCTGTCTTTATTCAGCAACTAGCTAGTTGTTTGCTGTTTGATTTCAAGTCTTGTTTAATACCCATCATGCAAATTTTGATCAAGATTTATTTAATTGATCACTCACCACCATGGCTTATCAATCTATTTTTTTACAGATGCACTTGCAAGCATACACATAGCTATTCTGTAACACTGACCTATCATAAGAGATTACAGTAAATACCTCTTTGAGATATTAAAAAGATAATAAAAATAATGCAGTACTACATGCTTAAAGAAAGCAAACACTAATTTGGTATGTGGCTAAAGCACTACACTGAGTGCTGAAGGTATGAAGAAAGCAGTCCTAACTCTTATCTGAGAGTCATGACAGAGATTTGGAGACTATTTGACTTCAGCAATTTACAGAACTGTGGCATAGCAACCAGAGAGAATCCTGAATTATCAGACTTCACAAACCTTCGATGGGGCAGCACTGAGCCAACATCACATACTCTGCACTTAGCCAGAGAGGAGAAGGAACTACTGTGTGTCTGTGTACCTAACCACGCTCCAGTGTGCATGGGATTTTCACTGAGTAGGAAAAAACTGTCCTAGTTACCATTTCCACATATTATGTTTAATCACCTTGTATCTCAAAAGGTAGCATATAAATGTACTTTCAAACTCTTACCTCCTCTTTCAGTGCAGTGATAAGACTCTCTCTTTTTAGATTACAGATCTAGAGCTCTTATAAAACAAACAAACAAAAAAACAAAAAATTTATTGCTAGCTCAGTTGAAAGAGCTTTAGAGAAGGGTAAATTCTGCATCATCCTGCTCACGCTGAGCAAATGTATTGTCTTGGCATCAGCAATTTTACAACTCAATTTAAAAATAGTTCTGTTAAAATGTTTTAAATGTCATTGTGCCTTCTGTCTCTCCTTTATTCTTCAACTTCAAAGCTTCTAAAGCATCTATTATCTGAGTTTATGGGCTTTAATTACATATCTCACATATCTGTACGGACTTTGAGATACTGACTCCTTAATCACTTGTTCCACAGTAGTTTTTAACATTTTTTTTTTTTAATTGCCTGTAGTACGCAGGCTTTCTTTTTATTACATTTCCCTATTCCATATTATAGAGTGTTATAAACAAGTAAATTTTTCTAAGCATAGGCTTGAATATAAAATACTATACTTTACATTCTTCCAATTTTTACAGGAAATTTGAGAATGGGTGTCTTAAATACAGTTATCCAATCATGAGCTTGCAAAGGTATGGATGGAACCTGCTGACTTTTAAATATAACCCTTTTCCCTTCACAGATTTTTAAAATTATGTTTAATTATGTTGAAGTTGCACCAGAACAGAAATGGACACGTTACAATGCTTTTTAAATATTGTTGATGATCATCTCCTACATATAAAATCTCCACTGTTGATCTCTGCTCTGGGAAATGAATCAGATAAAACTTAATTTAATAGGAAATATCCCTTAAGACTCTCATTCCTAGGAACTCCCATTCCGTTCCATTTTTTATAGAATCATGGTTCTTCTTTTTTATAGTGATGTGCACCTCTTTCGTAATCTTCATATTCAAAAAATGTATCTTCTACATAGTGCTGAGAATCAAATTATTTTCATTCCTTTCACCAGATGCATTGGCTCATCATGTCTTATTTCATTAGCTACAGTACAGTATGATTTCAACGAAACCAGCAGATGTGGCTGGACTTTCAACTCTCCATTTGTCCTTTGAGAACCAAATTCTGAAAACTGATTAATTTTTTGAGATTCTTGAAATCTCTCATTTCATTTAGAGCATGTCTGTCCATTTGAATACATGGAAAATCAGTTACCATAAATGTAATCTACTAGCTGGTATATTTTTGCCCCTGCTGGTTTTTTTTTATTTCATTGTGGCTTTTATTTCAACTCTCCTAATTTAATCGCACTGAAGACCAGGATAACTACAGAGCATGAATTGTGAAAGGATGTTTCTAGACTTATGCAGGCCAAATGGAACTGAAGCTCGTTAGTGACCCTGATTCCGCTATTAAAATCACAACAGCTTTGTAAAACATACATTTCAGTTATGTTATGACATTCATGACTAGAAAAGGGGATTTAATCAGTTAATATGAAAACTACCAGAGTAGCTCCATTAATCAGATTTTGTTTCTTCTACAAATCTGAATGTAAACAGTTGAGTAAGTGCAAGTTTGTGAAACGTGTTTATTATGTTATCCTTTTAACCTCATGAACTGTTTAGTATATTTAATGTAGAATTGCATCAATCACTCTTTCCTAGGCAACACTCAGTATAGATACTTTGCATTCCTGAGAAATCTAATGAAAAATAATAAAGTGAGGCAAAATAGTCAGTATGTAAAAAAAAACACCAAAAAACATAGACAAAAGTATTTTTACTAATTTTGAATTTCCCCGGGGATGATAAGCCAGTGCTGTCCTATAGCTGGGTCAGGCAGATTGCCCCAACACTGTTCCTGACTTTACCTTTACTACCCCGTGGGCAAAGGACAGTGCAGCTGTGAACCACTGCTCCCCAGTTCAGCCTGGCTCAACAGTACTGGGAAAGCTTGATGGGGTTCAGAAGGCAATTACAGCTGCAGACAGGACAAGACTGATCTAGGTGGCTCAGTCATACTGTCTAGCAATATATACATGATGTGGACATCGAGGTGCAAAGATGTTGAAAAAGCTCTGTCGTCAGGCAGAAAAAGATAAGAGACCTAAAGTACCCTAGCAAGTTCCCCATAAAGTTGACAGAGAAAAGTAGGTACCTTTTTCTACCAATGTGTTACCTCTCTTCTATCAATGTATCTGTGCGATGGCCCAGTCCTAAAAGAAGGAATACTATATGCACCTCTCATCATCACAGTCACGAGCATCGGGAGGAGGTAGGAGATGAAAGTTTCAAAACTTCCCAGGCTAGCTGGAGAACTTTAAATCAACTCTTCTTCTTCTGGTTGTGGTCTTAACTTGGTAAGTAACAATGAATGCTACTGACACTCCAAATGCAAATCTGTTTCTCTATACCAGACCTCTGGCACTTTAGCACTCAGCAAAATCTTCTGTCAAGCAGGGAAGTGGATACTGCATTGAACTTATCTAAGAAGAGGCAGAGTAGAGGGTGTGGGCTGCTAGATTTTGGGGTTTGGCAGAATTTGGCAGCCCAGTTCTGTTGCTTCCTTCGTCAATGTTCTTTGAGAAGGGACAGAGCATGCAGGCAGAGGGAGATGACTGAATAGAGAGCTCTTTTGCTCTGCTCTGTGACAGAAGAGAGATTGCATCTTGGCCTTGCCCATCTCAGCTGGAATGTTCTCATCTATGGATTATTTTTTTTTAACATGCAATATCAAAGTATTTCCTGATTCTTCTATAAATTACCTATATTAAGACTATTTTGAATCTATAATAGGTTGTTGTTTCAATGTATACAATTAAACAGAAAGCACAACGTTTGTACAAGCAGAAGTTCAGCTCTCTGTAGATTTCCCAAAAGCAAAGAGCTGTCAGATGACTGCTGCTGTCACTAATGTCCCCTAGGCTAGCCATCCACATTTGTGATGGCTTACTAGAAATTAAAACAACCTGACATGAATGAAGACATTTCTTACTTCCCAATCTGAGGCCACAAGTGTCATCCCGCCCCCAAGAACCGGAACGGCTGCTGAGCTCACCATCGAGTTTTTGGTGACACAGTGCTCTGACAGCTGCTATCTGTTCAGGACTTGGTGTTTTTTTCCAAGTTTATGTCAATGCATGACCTGCTACAATATTGGTGAGTGACTCTGCATCCTTACTGAAATCACAGATGACATGGTTGCACTATTATTCCCCATTCAGCAATTTGGTTTTGTTTTTAAATTAAGCTCATTACGTAAGAATGCAAGGTATTTTAGGATAAATTGAGACTTAGAGACTCATCAAAGTCTGTTTCTCCTTAGAGTTAACATACCATGAACTGCAATGAACCAGCTCATGAGCTTCGTCTTTCACCGCCATTCACCTGGCAGATGCTCTTCATGGTATGTGAAAAGTGATTCATTAAACTGACCGCAAAGGGCAAACCTCAGAGAAATTTTACTTATTATCTTTGTTATCTCATTTATTATGCACCAAGTAGCAAGAGAGAAACCTGTTTTATTTTATTACCTTACCCATACATCATAGTTGTGCAAATGAGATGTTTATTTCAGTATGAAGAGCACTTTGGTTTGTTTAGTCAAACTGGAAAGGACATGGATGGAAACATGAGAAAGAAAAAAGAAATAAAAGTCAAAAGGGAAGTGTGAAAGACGGCAAATTTTTAATGAATGAGAGGATATACAGTGTATATATTGCATAAAAACTGTGCATATTTGACACCTTACAGTAAAGGCTTTTATGCACTTATTTTAGGAAACCTATTAAATCAGCCAACCTTTAAAATGTTTCTGAGCCAGATAAGACCATCAGAAGTGATATCCAGGGCTGAAGCAAAATCCTGGAGTCTTTTATCAGATTATCATCGGTAACTTGTCTCTCAAGGAACAAACACACAAAGAAAGACAAACATATGCTAATTTTTCATAATGTAGACCCTACTCAGTTTCAACACTGTGGGAAATCCCGAACTTGACACTATGTTTGGGCACGATACACATACACACCTATACATCATAGGATGGATCTACCTCCGGTGAATTTATCTCAGCTCATTTTCAAACTCATTTACACTTGTGGTCAGAATCATACAGCAATGCATCCTACTATTTAATTCTGTGCATCATGAAAATATACTTCTTTAAAGCCTTCTACATTATCATTTGTGTGTCCTGAGGAATAATAACTTCTCCCTAGTACTGTTCATGTCTTTATAAACCTCTACAATCTCCTCCACAGAGCACTACTTTCATAACTATTGCATGTATAGACTCCAACACAGATAACAGCTGCTCATGGCTTATGCAAATCTCTGCTTCTGAAAATTGTTTTATTTTCATGAATTTGCACTACCTGAATGTCTGATTCAGTGTTGGTTTAATTAAACAGAAGCACCTTCGATGACCCACAGTATTTGTTTGCAGGAGTTGAAAAAATAGTCTGAAATGTATAGAAAAGTTTCACTGTGGATATATATCCTTTTTTTTCCCAAAAATGGAGTGTGCTTTCACTAACTTGATTCATACTGATGATTATGCAACTGGTATGGGCAGTAAGAAGATATCACACACCAATACAACCACATCAGTATGCATTTACCTCTCAGTCCACAAAAGCAGTGGAGATGACATGAGTATGGTCCTCTTTTCTGTATTGACTCCTTATGTTTTTTATAAATGCAATTCAACACTAAGCTACTGTATTTTCATAGATGCTAAATTAGGCACAAAACAACCACTAGATGGCATTTGTTAGCCATAAATGAATTAAATCAGACGCCCTAAAGAGAACTAAAGGTAAAGGGTTTACCTACTGCTAACTGTCATGTGGACGGTTTTAGATGAAAAAGACTGCAATTTAGGCAGGAAAAAATGTTATAATTAGAGCTAAAGTAAATCTGGAACATCAGAGACACAAAAGAGAAGAGACTGTGGAAGAGAGAACCACAGCTAATCCAGGCAATATTCTTAGTAAGGAAAAAAATACATTTGGGCCTGACTGACAGGCAAGCAAGAAGCTCCCTAGAGCTTCTCACAGGTAAGATCCTTTTCAGGATTTCTGTGGTCCATATCAGCACATTTCTTTGCCTCCCAGGTACATTACCAAAACAAGCATATACGAAAGGCTAACTCAGGACTTGCCACCCGTGGTTGATGTTTCACAGGTCAGAGAAAAGTGGTTACACTTCTACTGCACAGTTGCTGTGCAGGATGCAGCTAATCGCCACAGTCTACAATTTCCCGATCAGCTGCTGCTGGATGGATTTTTTTTTTTTTTTTTTTTTTGGTCCCCTTAGGAGGTGATTTGATGCTGAGGTGCTCATGCCTGACCCCAGCCTCAGTTATCTTGCTGAATCTCGAATAATGTGTTCAGTTTTAGGCCTCTCAGTACACGAAGAAGACTGAGGTGCTGGAGTACATCCAGAGAAGGGCAATGAAGCCGGTGAGGGGTCTGGAGAACAAGTCCTACGAGGAGCAGCTGAGGGAACTGGGATTGTTTAGTCTGGAGAAGAGGAGGCTGAGGGGAGACCTTGTCAATCTCTACAACTACCTGAAAGGAGGTTGTAGGGAGGCAGGTGTTGGTCTCCTCTGCCAAGTAACTAGCAACAGGACAAGAGCAAATGGTCTCAAGTTGTGACATGGGAGGTTCAGATTGGATAGTAGGAAAAATTTCTTTACTGAAAGAGTGGTCAGGCACTGGAACAGGCTGCCCAAGGAAGAGGTGGAGTCACTGTCCCTGGAGGTGTTCAAAGAACGCACAGATGTGGCACTTCAGGACATGGTTTAGTAGGCATGGTGGTATTAGATTGATGATTGGACTTGATGATCTTGGAGGTCTTTTTCCAACTGTGTTGATTCTATGATTCTACAATTCTATGATCTTGCATTTGTATTGCAGCCATGTTTGTGTTCAGACACTCACCCTGCTCATCCGGACCCTGGCTCACTAACATGCCACCCTAGCTGGGTCTTGTCATGTCCTTGTCCCCACAGCCCTGCCCAGTCATCCCAGGCTCTCTTTGTCCCCAGTTCCCCTTGCCCAGCCTTATCCTGCCTCACCTGCAGTATGACATCCCAGCCTGGCCTCTGTCACTTGAGTTGCTCTGTGCAAACAGGGCACTGTAAACTAATTGATGGAATAGATCACAAAATATGTGATTTTTTTCTATTAAAAAAAAAAAAAAAGTAGAAGAAAACATCTAAGGCTATTCATCACAAACCTCAGTTGAAACCTGAAAAATTTGCTTGAAAATATCCCTTTGGGTTTTTTAAAAGTTGGAATTGACCCCTTTTCCTGCCATTGCAGTCCAGTGCCTCTCCACCCTGAACAGCTCTGTCATCCTGACTGTTGGGGTGCACCAAGGGATGGCTGCAGTGTGGTGCAGGAGGTCAGTCTGACTTGGATGTATGATGCAAGGCACTGGAGGACATTTCCAAATATTTTTGTTTTGTTTTGTTTTCAGCCAAAGGCTTTTCAGCTGTCAGGTGTTCTCTCTTTCCAACAAAAATAAAAGATTAAATTGTCTGCAGAAAGCAGACACATTCCAAAAAATGTTCTTCTAAAGATAACTCAATATCCTGTTGGAAAATATCTTCAGTGGAAAACAACCAGCAAAAACCTTGTGCAATTTTATCCCAAGGCCAATTGTTTCTCTTAAAACCTAACCCACTTTGAGAGAGCCATAACCTGCAATTTTTCCATGTAAGAGAAAGGAAAAAATGGAAATTGTGTTTCAATGGTCACTTAAAGGAGTGTGTCGAGTGTGAACACGGAAGAATGTGTCAAGCATCTCTTTATTTAATTAAGGCGACTGAGACACAATGATGCAGACCATACATTTAGCATTGCTGTTGATCTGCTTTGGGCATTTTGGCAAGTTTGAGGAACCAAAACAGTATTCAGATATCAACACCTTATAATATTAGCACTAATATATTATTTTAGCTGGAAATAGCATTCAAAACCTGTTACAAAGTTTCAAGCCTATTGTGTTACCACCTGTAACAGAGAGCTTATATCTGATTTTGATTGACAAAGTTTATTTTCAAGCTGGAGAGAGGTGATAAATGGAATATTTTTGGTGCTGGATTTGTGTAATATTGAATATTCTTTGGTGATTAACTTGTTGGATAGTCCACTACCTGTTTTACAATAGTTTTATTGTTAAAGATGTACTGCAGACCTGTTATTAAAATGAAAAAGAAACAATAATATAATGGCTGAAACATGCATAGCTTTGGAAATGAAATATTAATATTAATTATTGTGTTGTTATTACATTTTATTTATTCTATTTAGAGATTAAGTTAACAAAAGCTGTAATTTCAAATGTAAAGCCTGTTAAGATTTTCAAATGGATTTTATGTAATTCTTTCTGCAAATGCAAAAATAAATTTACCATATCAAAGTTTATGAGTTAAAATTTCTCATGAAGAAAAGCTAATGAAAGATATGTGTAACAGTAAAGTCATCAAAACTAAGCTTAACTGAGATTTAATCATGATACTATACACAGACATACAAATTAAAATAGAAGAAAAAGTCTTTGCCCCATATTTGCAAATAGCAAAAACATAATGGGGAAGGCAATTGTATCAAGCGCTGCGTCAAAATGCAAACAAGTGTTAATGAATGTGTGTTCATTGCTCAGAAAGCATTACTTAGCCAGTTCTTACCAAGAAAAATAAGGTAGCTGAAGTTAAAAGACTGTTTTGAAAAGACTTGATATAGTTAAAGGCATAGACGAAGGGAGTTTGCCCGTAATTTGTGCCCATAGCATTGGTACTGACATTTTCCTGTCCATGCTTTTGAATCTCTAGGTGTCTGAAAATGAATCCCATTGCTCCTTCACAGAAGGAATCTATAAACTTTGCAAAAAAAATGCATCAAAGGTACCCAGAGTAGACAGGTTTTGGAGGAAAAACAAAAAAAATTCATTCCTAGTTCGCTAGTGTCATCTGGTGGCCAAATCTGTTATTTTTCACAAGCTTTTGTATGCCTTGTTAAGACCTGGCTGAGCAGAGCTCTGCTCTCATAGTTGGCCTCACCACAGGACAGAAATCTTTCTGTCCCTGTTTTGCAATTCACTTCTTGTTTTGCCCTGCTCGTTTTCTTGTTCCCTCCTATCCCTCATGCTGATTACCCATCTCTTCAGCTCCCTCCGATAAAGCACAGATCTGAACTGGTCTGTAGAGGAAAATGGTGATCCCTGAGGGTGGCTCCCTGAAATCTGTGCGCTCCCATCAGTAAGGGAAGACTGCTTTGAGGTGTGTGGGACATAGCTCACAGCTGAGCCAACCTCCTGCTTGTCTTAGTCTCTGAGCTGCACTTCAGGCTGACGAAAGGAAACCAAAACCGTTGGACTGCGACTGTGAAGAGGGCAATTGAGATTTGAGCTCCATGAGAGGCAAGAGAGATTTTAAATATGATCTAGGTTTAATTCCTGACATCTGCACTATTTATTCATCTTTCCCTACTGCTCAACTACTCTTTGTTTACTCCTGGGAATGAGTCAGTTCAGAGATGAACATGATTAAGACATAAAAGGGATGGCTGAAAGCTAGCACATGCCTGTGACATCTGCTTTTACTGGAGGAGGTGGAGACACTGAAGGGCAAAAGTCAAGTTTCTCCTTCACTCCATTCTAGGGAGAGCCAAGAGTAAATAATGGCTTGTTCTTATTCATGAGAATGCAAAATAAAAAGAAAGGTAGAGCGAGCCAGAGGCTAGAGAGGCCAGTTATGCTCATAAACTGTATGTGTGGAACATTTCCATAGAAAAAGATTTCTCCAGGTACTATTGATGATGTTCAATGATTTGCTTAAATATATATTTAATATAAACAGATCATACTTTGAGTTCCTGAATTTCAGCAACTACCTGGTGAAGCTGGTAAAAAAACAGCAGTGTTATCAAGAGTTCATGTTTTAATGTATTTTACCTGGACATACAATGTATTCATCAGAAATTACTGAAGGCTGTAAGAAAAATAAATTACAATAAATTAAGTCACAGCTATTTCTAAATATATATACTCTTTTTTTTTCCCCCACAGAGAAAAGTAACTCTCATGACGGACACTCCCCTCTGTTTTCCTCACACAGATTAGATGTGGTGGACAACATCAAGCCATACTTTTATAACCATCTAAGATTTTTTTATTCCATCCTTCAGGGAACACCAGGAACATCAATATGTGCCTGCAAATTTTATTTCCTTTTGTCAGTCAAACAATCTACTAAAAACTGTCTGCCCAATAAACATATAAAATGCATCCAGAACTTGGTTTAACAAATTCTGAGCCTTTATTGTTACAATGCTTCATTAAAAGAGGAGGTATGCTATAGCTTCATCACACATATTATTCCTACACATGAGTGTGAAGCCCTAGAAGTTTTGACATTTGGTTTTGTCCCAAACAAGACAAGAAGACAAAATCTTAGGATTTTTTCATAAAACTAAGTATTTAAAAATATTTCAATTATAATTAAAATAATGAAGTCAAAAGGAATCAATTCATTGTTGTTAGAATGCTTGGATAAATCCAGAAAGGACATTGTAACAATATTTCTGAATTTTCCTGGGCCAGCATTTTCTACCTACAAACTCTTCTGGTATAAAATTTTTGTAAAGCTATACTCATATCTCCCAGTGCTGCGTCTCTTTAAAGGTTAGAAGATACTAACCTACTCTGCCAATTGCTTGCAAGAAACCAATGATGAGTGGCCCAGTAAGGTGAGATTCAAGCCAAAACAGTGTTATTTACCTTGTAATGCAAAAAAAAAAAAAAAAAAAAAAGAAACACAAAAAATATATCAGGGGTTTTCTATTCATAACTGGCACATCAGTCATAAATAGAAGGAACACTTATATAAGCATGTTCTAGAAGCAACTGTCTTACCTTAGATCATGCAGCAGTTCTCATGATGCAATCACCAAAAGTCCCTTGATGTTTTTGCAAGACAAGGTTTGATAAGCCAAGTGTCCTGGACAAATGCCACTACATCTGGGACTGTGATGAGAGTACTTCTGCTGATGCTCAAGTGATTGCAAGAATGAATTTTCATTTGATTATGTTCATGATCATTGCATGTTCAATCAATCCAAACATAAAGCAGCAGAGCTTCAGTTCAACTAGATTCAGCGTCTTAGAAATCAACTTAAATGTATAAAGATCTAAATATATCGAATTTCTCAAATATCATCCTTAAATGTTTCAGGATAAATTCTGTCCTGCTGAACAGACAGAATGCCACATGTTTTATGGTGTTAAACCACACAGAATAACAATAATAGAAAATATTCACTGTAAGATAAATAAATAAACAAACAAAACACAGTGAAATGACCAAGCAAACAGGGCATTAAAGCACTTGAAAACACAAGAAGAAAAAAACAGCATGGATTTACTTTTCGTATTAAGTTGTACAGCTCATCTAATGAAAACACTGCACCTGCTTAAAATTCTCCATTTTAGTTGAACAAAATAAACAATGTTCTTCTACTTATTCTAAATTTTATTGTAGTTTAAATGTCAGTCTCTGAAGCATTTGGAATTACCTGAACATTTACTATTTTTAAAATAAATTTATTTTTAGTCATAAAGGAATCAAAGTTTTAAGTCCAAACTCCGCATTTCCTTAGGAAAAGATTTAAATTTTAATTAATAAACTCCAAAGCATTTTAATAATTCAGATAGCTCTTCAGCCATTTTACTTTCACAGGCTTTTTATTATCACTGCAATATTCTGTTCTCCCACATCCTTGTGAAAGTCACCTAACAATATAGTCAAGTTATCATGCTGACTTTCTAATTTGTGCTTGAATTGTTAAGGCATAAAATTCTACTGAAATATCAACCAAAAGAGAGCATCTGTCCATATTTACTTCCTTCCCTATACACAAAAGCCAGCAAAAAAAAAAAAAGTATATATCCTGCAGAAAGCAAATTTTTATAGTATTATCTTTTAACTTCAAAATTACAAAATATGCAGATTAAATAGTATAGATTAACAAAAAAAAAGTCTTTTTTTCTTTTTCTCACTATCTGCCTCACTTTGCAAGTTCACACAGGAAATTAAGAAATACTGAAAGCAGAAATAGCACAGATGGACACAGGATAGTAGTTATAATTTTAAATATTTTTTCTTTGTTTCTTGTAAGTCTACACATGTATCTGTGTCTCTAAAGCCTTGCTTTCTCTTAAGGTAACCTAAACAGTCTAATTTCATCAGACATCTTAGAGTGTGCAAATAGGGTTCCCATAGTAGTTTCAAGATGAAAAAATATTTTTGAGTTCACTATGCAGATCTTTCGACATCTCTCCTGTTATTGTCTTCCAGGATATATATTCCTACAGTAAATATCTCAAAAAACCCAACTCCATGGACTGCGTTGTAAGAATAAGTAGATGTAGAAGTGCTAATAGTTTGTTGAATTTGCTAATCAAAATCACTGTTAAAAGGATGGTTAACCTCAGCATAGGGCCTTTAGCCTTTTATGAACGCCATTTCAAATGATCAAAATTACAAAAAATGTCTAAACCCACTCTCCTATAAATTATTCCACACATAGAATGTGAAATATGAAAAGCATTAATACTAGGTCTATACAGGTTCATGTCTCTTTTCTAATATAGAGCACAACTTTTCATTTCAAAATAAAAATGTTGTGGTTTCAGTTGCAGCCACTACATTCATTTATTTGATCCAAAAATGCTTCTCTTTTTGGCTTGCTACACTAAAATCTAGCCCCTCAGCTCCCAGGACTGACCTTCATAAACAGTCTTATCTCTGTAACGAGCCAACCCACAAGCTTGGATACATTTACTGGAAATTTTTGCAACTTTGGATGCTGCATGAACTTTCTAGGTTGATGTTAATGACAACACAAAAAGAGCTAAATTCTGAATTTCAACTGATGAGATGAGGGTCCTTTACAGCAAAGTTGTCTTAATCTGGAAAGATTCCATGCTGTGCAAGTAAGTTGTTAATGAGCCTTAAAATGTCAAGAATTTTAATCTGAAGTACAATTTAAAAGGAGGAAAGAAAAACTCACTCCTGAATGAGAGATTTCTAAACATACAAGGTAAAATATTAATAATTGTTTTTTTTCCTTGTTCAGAAAAATCTCTTATTGGTATTGGAAAGTATCAGCATATAGTCTGTAAATGATGAAGAAAACACAGGAAAAAAAACAACAGTTTAGATCTTAAGCATTTAAAAACTCTATTTTCATCCCTTTCCAGAAGATGGTAGTGTAGCATACTGTTAAAGACTCTTGCACAACCTAACCAATGTTCCACTGTGTAAGTGCTAAAAATAAACCTAAAAAGAGAAGAAAACAGTTTAGAAAGTTGCACTTATAAAATTTAAAATGCGGGCAGAGTCATTTTCTTCAACTGCTTTAATGTTTAAGTGTAGATGTTGTAGTAACTGACATCAAAATATTATTTAATAAGTGTATTACAGAAATATTTCATAAAAGGGAGTGGAATATGGTTTTGATTCTGAAGATTATTTTACTGCACTTGAGAAAAGAACACATTTAAATAAATACATAATAGATTGTCTTGAAGAAAGCAAACACAATAGAACTACAAGTTTAGGTGCCTGTCACACTAATGCTAATACTCTTCTGAATAGTATTTGCATACTCTAGTGTGGAGAAAAGGTCAATAACTGCTATTTAAAACAAGCAAAGATACAAAGATATAACATAAATTAATATTGCTATGTCAAATATCTGTTAGAAATATGGGAGTAAATCTGTGGGCAAATAATGTCAGTGTCAAAAGCTGTAATATGCCTGAGAAATAAATATTTTTTTATTTACTGAATTTTAGTCCTAAAGAAGTATCATAATATTTACTGCAACTAACAGTAAATTGTAGACTATTCCTTTCATTTACACATACAAAGTCACTCAGGCTTCTTGTGAGGAAAAAATAATTTAAAAAAAAAACCCAAATCCACAAGAATAGCTTCTGATATTAAATTTAAATAGTATTATTTTAACATATGTGTTTTATTTAATCATTAATTTACTGAATCAAGTAAGTTGTGTTTAATTAAAATGTATCAGTTAGACAACCATCTGGTCTGACCGAGAGAAACTGAGAATTTTCTGCTTTCTTGGTGCTTTTCACCTGTAGTTAATCACTTGCAGTTAAACTGTCTAGGCCTTAAATCACAATTAAGGTGTTCTGCTTTTAATTTCTACCTGTATGAGTTTTTCTTACTTTTCTAGATTATAACAAGAGACAAATGGTGCTCAGCATTTCTTTTCTTGAAGGTGTGCAGGTACTCTAATTAAGTAAACTTTCTGTAATCGTCACATTAAGTCATCTCTTTCTGGAAAATTTATGTCACTTAATTAAGAAATTTCTTTAGCCACTGGAATAATTTTCTTCTATTTTCCAAATTTTTGCTCATGTTTTACAAGCCTTTAAAAAAGTCGAACATGAAAACATGGAAGCTATACTCCTGCAATGTGTACAGAAATAAAATACCTCTCTCTTCACTCCTATTATTTATACACAAATAAATTTAAGAATAAATCAGCTGTTTTGTAACAGTCATCTGTGTTGCAGTGATTTTATGCTTTCCTCCATGATACTCCCTTAAAGAGACCAGGATACAGTCACAGCTAATGTCAGATACATTCATCCTTTCTAGATGTGCAGCTTTGTACTTAGCAGTTTACAAGGCATTTTGTTGAATGGATGCTGCCAGGAAAGCTACATCTCTGGATACAGCTACTCCATCTTCTGTTTCCCACCATTCTGCCAACTTCATGTCATCTGTGAACTTTTATTAATTACATATCATTTCAGATAATCAATGAGCATGTTAAATACTTGGCCAACTGTCTTTCCATCTGAAAGCATATTAGAAACTTCTGTTTCTGTAGGTGGCAGCACATCTACAACTTTTCTCTCACAGATAGCTCTTAAACCATTCCATTTTTTTCTCCTGTGATCATTCTGAAAATGTTGTGATGACACGGCCATAAATCCACACATCAAAGAGTTGCAAGTGTTATTGCTTTGTTAAAGCCTAGTCCCCAAAATCAAGAGAAAATCATCCAGTCCTGGGAAAGGGTCTGTAAAATATTGATCCACAAGCCTTTGCACACTAAGGCCACTGAAGTCTCTGTTGCCTGTATTAACAAGCATTAGATCTACAGTAAAAAAAAATTGCAGCAATGACTCTCTCCAAAAAGGAATAAATCTTGCATTCAGGCTAGTCAGATTTTACCAATAATATTGCTAAACTTTCTCCATTTTTCCCCATTTGTCACAGATTTAAAGACATTTTTAACTTAAATTCCCAAATTTGAATTTTAATTTGCTTTGGAAGTATTATAATTGCCTTTCCACCACCTGTTCAGGCATCTACCATGACTGGTTACATTGAACCCACACAGAATCCTTGACACAAAACAAGCTAGGGGAGATCTTTCTCCTTCTACTCAAAAACCACAAAAATGAACCATCCATCTCTCTAACCAAGGGTTCTTCATTACAGCATGCAAACATGCAGGCAGCAGTGTTCGCTTAGAGTGACCCCATGCGTCAGCACAGTTTGATTGCTTGCATTTTTCCAGATGTGACTTAACTTTTACATTGTTTCTAATGTAAAGACCTCCATCTAAATGCCTCTGAATGTTGCAAAATATATGTGCAAATTAACCCTGCCCACTAATAGATCTTCATCTACATCCCTATGGTGTCAATGAAGGGTTTAATCCCTTGTTTTTGAGATGTTAACTCCCTGTAAACAAGGTTTATCTGGAAAGCACTATGTTTGTCTAATAAGTACATCAACCTACTTTCCAAATACAGAACAGAAATATTTATACAAGATAACTGCAACACCGATGATCACTGTCATCTCCATTTAGTAACAGATCACTACTGTTGCTAAACTTTTTATTATTATTGAAATCCTTTAAAAATAATTCTTTTCCTTTGGCATGTGCTGGATTTTAATCTTTCTTTTTTTTCCCTCCTATTTTCTTTTTCTTTTTCATCCTTTCTTCTTCTCTCTCTTTCTTTCTGTTATACTCTGTCTTCTTTCCTTCTTTCTTGTCTCCTTTTCACTCTTGTTCTTTTTGTTTCTCTTTTTTCTCCTTCCCTTCCTTCTTCCCTTCTCTCACTTTCTCTTGGTTCTCTTTCTCCTGTAGGATTTTTCCCCTCTTTACTTTCCAGCTTATATATATCAGACTATTTCCTTACCCAGTTGTTTTACATAGTCTTTCAATTTCTAACCACTTTGTTTTCTCTTTTTTCTTTTTATTTTTGTAACAGTGACCTTCCAGCCATGAGAGAAAACCTTCTTTACTCTCTGTATCATAAAATTCCTTTCAGTCCACTCTGTCTTTCTTTGTATTTTCTTCAGAAAAATGACCTACTGATTACACAAAATCAGATAGGGTTGCTTACAACAAGAGCATGATCATAAGTCCCTAGGCAGTCATAATCTTCCAAAGCTCTTATTAATTTTATCGCATATAATGAAGCATAAAATATGATTCCTCTTGCTGGGTGCAGTATCTTTGTATTATAAAATTAATATCTTTTTTTTTTAACTCATTATTAGTTTCATAAGTGTTCAGTAGCTTTTCATTTTATCATTGCAAAGAAGTGTCTGAAGTGTAAGCCTATTTTGTTCTCTACTTCCCCTCAGTAGCAGACTCCCCCTGTCCACCTTCTTGGAGTCTCTTGATTAGGACCTACTCATGTATGCACACTGGAAAAGGTGTCCATCACATTTGACCCTGTAACATTTTTATGGTTCCTCTGGTGCTGTGATCCACAGTATTGGTATCTCAGAATACGAAATGTTAGTTCCTATTCTCTGATTTTATAGACTTCCTAGTTATTTTTCACTTTTTTCTTTATCATGTGCATGCCACACTCTTGAGCATCTAATCCTTTCAGATCCACTGCTGCCAATCTTTTCAGGGAGGTTTCTGGCTATTTTATGTTTGTTCTCCAAGAACTATGTCCTAAGGTCATTATCCAGTTGACACAAACCTGGTACATGCTGCAATGGCAGTATCATGGAAGCAGGATCCCACTTCTACGCTGTCGGCCTGAGCAGGCAACACTGACATACAGGACAGGAGGTATGAGAAGGCGGCTGTATGTAGTCATGAACTAGCTCAGAGAGGGTTTTGGTAACATTTAATCAGAAATCAGTACTGAAATAATGGGTTAGAGGTGAGTGAAAGGTTGAATTAGTAATGTCTTTAAACACTTACTGGGGATGTGTGTAAAGAGAGATATTTATTTCAATATTGTGTCATCGAACAATGAAATTAAAGGATTTAGACAGTTACCATCTGTTGTGTCTGGTCTGCAAGTGTCCTGACACTCCAAGTTCCTCATGGCTGTGGCTTCTTAATTTGATTTCCTGGCTTAGTGTTTTAATTGCTTAGCTAGCTATCTCACTCAGGACTGTATTATTTTTAGAAATTTGGACAGGTCATAACAAAGTGAAAGTCTTCTTGGGAATAGTCTATCTCAAGGAAATAAGTAGAAATACACACTATACAGAAAGGATAAACCTGATTATTTTATATGGGATTGAGTCTGATCCAGTTCCATTGAGCTATTTATGAGTCTTTCCACTTCCCTCCGTCACTTCACTCATTGGATTATTGCAAAGGCATTTCAGCCTTTCTTCTGAAAAGTACTTCACTGTATAAAAAAATCACTCATGTGGACTTGAAAGAAATAGATACAAACCTGCGATTCATGTGCACACAACTGTTAAGCAAGGAATCCTCATAGTTCCCAAACTCTTCACCAGTGGGTCTCCAAAGTTTCTAGGTGCCCATAGATCTCCTTGTTCAGGGCTGCCTTGGGCCTGAACTGCTAAGTGTTCTAGCTGGAAAACATCATCAAAACTAGCATCATCAAAATGCCCTGAGTGATCTGGTCCAAGAGTCAGAGATGTAAAAGAGTAAGGAGATAGAGTTTCCTAATGTTTTCCATAATTTCCTAAGATATTAGCACTCCTTCAAAATCTCTCCTCAAACCCTTCAATTCCTATTATCATGCTGTAGCGAAATACAAAGTTTTGGAGATGCTGCAAATCTCAAGCATCAGAATATCCCTGCAGTTTATTAATCTTCTTGCTTATTAGATTATTTTTAAAAAAGACAAGCAGAGCAACCAGTATCTTAGCTGTTCTAATTAAACAAGATCAAACCCACCTTAGTTCTTTCAAATAACAAGTATGGAAACTTAGGCCTGAACTATCTGCATAAGCTGTGGCAAGGCACAGGATAATATATAATTATGCATTTAGCATTTGCTGTCACATAACTTGGTTGGTCCCTGTAAGATGCACATGTTTTTCTGATGCCAGTCATGACCCTGAGTACTCCATAGGTATCAAGGCTCTCTCTGAATTTTTCCTTTGATCCACAAATTTTGGTATCTAACTAGCGGACAAAAATTTTCAATGAAACTAGGGTAGTATGATAGTTGAATAACACAGATTATATTTACCATGGTCTGTATCAGGCAGATTCTACTTTATTGTACACTGGCAAACTCATAGCTCCAACACGACTGTTTGCATCAAAGCACTATTAATGCAGTAGGATCAGTAACCAAAAAGCTTATCTCTGAGTATAAGAAAGATGCAGATGATCCCTCTACAAAGATAAAATAAGAAAAGAGCTAGAAAAGCAATGAATAGCCAGGAGAGACTGACTTACAAGAGTTAGGTTTAAAAACACTATAACTGACTAGCTGTATTTATGTACGTATACAGACACAACAGACAGACACACACTCATGGGATAAGAAATCTGTTTAGAGTGTTTCATTAAAATGCTTTATTACCTGAGAAGGAATCTATCATTATCTCTTGATTTTTAAATAGAAAAGCAGCTGAAGAGAGGATTCAAAATCATTTTCAAATCTATTTATATTACAATATTAGTATTCTATGACATAGCGGTGTAAGTAATGGCAAGAAGGTGAGCATGATACCAAGCAGAACTTGGACTGTAATACGTAAGGGTAGAATATAGACATCCATACAGAAATTTGGCAAGGATACTAATGTTAAACTTGAAGTTCTTGCAAGAATTGGTATATCATCATTAAAGTCAAAACTGTGCCTGGTTTCTATTTTATCCAAGACAGAGAATTCTCCAAAACAACATGTCCTTCCTCTCATTACCTTAGTGTCGGACTATAGAAATTGAATTCTTAAACTGTCTACCAGAACACTTACAGCAATCCAGAGACCTTCCTCTAGACTCTTCTCACTTAAATCTAGGCAACAAATTTAGCCTCTAAATTAGAAATATAGTTGCCATAGACTCTCTATAAACTATGTGTTGTAGAATAAACATCCACACAGGAAAATTTCAGATGACAAGAACATAATCTTGTATTCCTGTGAAAGTTGGTTTTTGTTTGATTTTTTTTTTTCCCTTAAGTGTGATTCTTAAGCTTCTAGTTCAGTGAAATAGATCTCACTTTTCCAAAGATCTTTATTTTTATTTTATGAAATTACAGCTAAACTATTGTGAGGTCACAGGCAGACTATGGTCTTATGCCAGCAAAGGGCACTCATGAGATTAAATTCAAATAAAAATATTTCACTTTCTGATCTCTTTACAGACATTGAATAGAATGGACTGGACACTCACAAAAAAAAAAAAAGGTGCTAATCACACCTTATTTTGAATCAATTTTCATATACTTGCTGACTGGTAGGGAAAAAGTCTCATGCTACTTTCAAGGAAAATCAAACACTAAATGTTGCACCAGGCAACATGAGGCCCCAGGCATGTTGTTACTAACAGTAGGCTGAAGAGTCATTCTTGGAATCCAATGTATTAATACAGTTTTTCTTACTGGATAGCTTTGTTTCCATCTAATTCAAGAGTCACTTCAATCGGTGGCTGTAAGTGTAATATTATGATTTGTTCAAAATGTGTCCTGCTGGAAAGCCTAAGCAGTTGCCAGAGAAGGACTGTGAATCAATTATTTGTGTTGTCTGGAAATAATGAGGTTGTGGACTAAGGGCAAAAAAAAAGAGGAAGATTAAATGCCAAGTTTTTTAGTTTTATCATGCTGTCCTCTTAGTTTCTAAGCTTATGGGATTTACTGCACACATAGTATCCTAACATTTCATTTTTGGTTTTCTCTTAGAAATTTTCCAGAGTAATAGAGACGTATCTTATCAATAATGAATGTGTGTCACAATTTTTTCTCATAATAGAGTAAGTGAAGTGATTAAGTAAATCTTTATCCAAACACTCAAAATGAAGAAAACGGCTCTAACTTGTGTAATATGTATTATTTTATACACCAGACTACAAGCAGGAAGTTCATAATTCACATCCCACAAAACAAAAAAATAAACTATTACTAGTATAAGCTCAGCTGGATTTCCTTCTTCCACCTCTCCAACATCCGGTTAATCCCTTGCACAAACACATACTGACATAACTCACAAACGTGCATGAACACGCATGCCAAATCATTATCAGTCTTCTACCACTTGACATTATAAATGAATAACTATCTGTTTTTAACATGTATGTTTAGACCAACATCCACAAAAGAAAGCAGCTACATCTAGAAAAGGCAAAAACCCAGATAATTTAAAAATGAATACTTCATTTAAAAAAAAAAAAGTATCAATAATGATAATAATAATAATAATACAGTTTAATTTTTTATATAGACACTTCTTATTTTCTATCTCTTTTCCTGGCATTGGACTCACCTTTCCCTTTCTCCTCTGAATGCCATGTCAGTGGCTCAGTCTGGTCCTGAGGAGGGTGTTATGGTGAGTTGTCCAGAGTCCTTTCTGGGAGGAAGAGGACGTTTGTATCAATGGTTTATTCCTTCTCACTCTACGATCCATTTAGGCAGCTTTTTATGAGTTTAGTAACACATCTTTACACCTATTCTCCTTTTGCATTGCTCTGTAACTCCATGTTACATCTGAATTTACAGTATGTGGTGAATTTTGCAGATCTTGCATACTTCTTTTTTCTCTTTGTTACCTCTAAAACTAACTTTGGTCAGGTCCATATCCGCATTTCTTTAACTGACCATTACTGAGTTGTTTATAGCCGTTGGGTTTCCAATGCCAGTCCGTGCTCAGACTCTTCTCACCACAACCCTGCACTCCTCTGCCCTGCATCCTGCCTCTCCGCCCCTTAAGGTCTCTGTTATTGTGCCAGGAGTGAATATCTGTACATGACATCATTGTGTTAGAGCCAAAAATATCTCATTCTGTACAAAATAATTACTTGTCAGTACAACCACTATAAAATTATGATTGCATCACTGTCATGGTTTAACACTAGTAGGCAGCGATAAACAAAGGTAAACCAAATTGGCCATAGACACCGGACGAAGTTAAAAAAAAAAAAAATCGGTTACAGATAAATTAAGTTAAAACAAAGCTGCAGGTATGGCAAGTGTCGTAGTTTAGCCCCGATCCGGACCAGACTACGCAGTCTCTCTCTCACTCCCCCCACCCTCCAAGAGAATAGGGAGAGATAATTTAAGAGAAGAGAGATAATGTAAGAAAAACGACTCAAGGTTTGAGATAAGGACAGGGAGAAATCCTTACCGTCATGGGCAAAAACAGACTCGACTTGGGGAAAAACTATTCATTTATTACTACAACTAACAGGATAATGAGACAGAAAAACAAGATAACCTCCTCCACCCCTCCCGCTTCCTGAGCTTAACATTATCTACCTTCCCCTCCCCAAGCGGCACAGGGGGGAAGAGGGAATGGGGGTCGCGGTCAGTCCATTATGTGTTGTTTTACGCCACTGCTTCACAGCTGGGGGAAGAACTCCTCACATCCCTCCCCTGCTCCACTGTGGGGTCCCACCCATACGCCACAGTCCTTCATTAAACTGCTCCGGCGTAGGTTATCTCTTCCACGGAGTGCAGTCTCTCCAGAACGGCTGTCCCAGCGGGCCCTCCCACGGGCCACAGCCGCATTCAGGCATCCACCTCCCCCGGTGCGGGGTCTTTCACGGGCTCCAAGCTCCAAGTGGATCTCTGCTCCTCCGTGGACCTCCATGGGCTGCAGGGGGACAACCTGCTCCACCATGGGCTGCACCACAGGCTGCAGGGGAATCTTGGCCAGGAGCCACATTACTCCTCCCCCTCCTTCACTGACCTTGGTGTTTGCAGCTGTTTCTCTCACAAGAAAAGTTCATTCTTCACAACGGGCTGGCAGAAGCCTCTCAGGATCTCCTCACATTATTCATCTCATTTCATCTCATCTCATCTCCTCTCCACCTCTTGCAGCCAGACTGGGCTGAGTTGGGCCCAGTCGGCCGCCTGGCAAGAGGCCAGAGGGTGAGGCCTGCAAGGCCCCGGAGGCCTGCGCCTCCCCCTCTGGGCCTCTGCCCTTGCTCAGCTTCGTCACATCTTCTCTTCTCTTTTTTTTTTCTGTTTTCCCTTTCTTAAATATGTTATCGCAGAGGCGTTATCACGGGACATTCTGCTACCAATTGGCTCAGCCTTGGCCAGCAGTGGGTCCGCCCTAGGCCCGGTCGAGTCCACTGAACAAAGGGGAGCGACTTCTAGCAGTTTCCTACAGAAGCTGCCACCTTAGGCCCCCCTCACTAAGCAAAACCACAACAGCAAGACACTTTCTGACAAGCGAATCTGACAAGCCTCACTCCTCAAGCCTTGCAAACTCAGTACAAAGCCTATGGCCTGTTACCAGCAATGGTAATAATGTGTTGTAGGGGTACATGGTTACATTTGTTAAGGTTCAAAATATTATCACTGAAAAATATCAATATGAGCTTGCCCATATCTCACACAGTAAATACAAAGTAACTCTTCATAGTCCAGTTCAAATAAAATAAAGATAGACATATTGTATTATGTCTATTGCCAAAGGTTCACATCATGATTAAAGTAAAAAAAATCCATAGGCACAGTTTTCTGACACAAATTTCAGAGTGCACCCAGGCACAAAATTTCCTCTTGGACAGTAAGTTTGACACATAACGCAGGATATTAACGAACTTTGTTTTTTTCTCATACCCTTTAAAAAAGTTAAAAAAAGTTCTCAGAAAAACATGCCAATCACTGAGAACAGCACTGGACTGATTTAACAGTGTTTGTCCTTTTCAGGCTTTGTGAATAACGATCACTGTCTTCAAAGATGCTAGAAACTAAAGTTTTCTGGATGATTTATGAGATTATTAGTATTTTCTAACACAGCTCCACAATAGCTAGAATGTAGTGGGCAGACGTCTTCCAAAGTGTTTTGCAAAAACATTACAATTTCTGTTACATGAAAAAGAAAATCTTGCATTCTATTTTTCCCTTTTTTTTTTTGTGCTGCTATACGCTAAAATATTCCATATTCACAAACTGAGCCTGACCCCCACTCAGTTGTCTACTCTTTCCTTCTATGATACTTTTCTTTTTGTATATGATATTTCAGATTTGTATACAATATTTCAGGACTGTGAGCCAAATTACACCTGGCAGAGAGCTATACCTTACTGTGGCTCAACGAATTTCCTATAATCAGGTAGAATAACATGCTAATTTTGCTAAACACACCTCATGTGATCTATATATATGACCTAATTTCTGGAATATACCTTACTGAGTGTTTGCCAAAGTCTGTCAAGAAAAAGCTGAATTATGCTTTTAATTGTCTCTAATTACTCAGGACTAAAATAGCATTTATATAAAATAAGCCTTTAATGAAAGCGTGAATTACCACTTTTCCATTGCTGTGTAGCACTCTGGATTCATTTCCAAAGGCAACTGCCAGTGATAAGCTCCAAAAGCTGCACTGCCAGCTACAGTTTTAATGCTTTACAGAGAGATAATATTACACAGAGTGCAATGGTGTCTGAAGAAAGGACCTGTCAGTCAATTTGCCTAGGACTCTAAATATCTTTATAATCTGTTCCCAATTAAAGGAAATTAATCAAACCACGACCACTCAGCTAGTGTTCCCTCGTAATGGTTTAAACAGGAAAGTAGTTTTAAATGCTTATCTTATTAAATACTCCATTAAATGACTTAGTAAGGCAAATAAAGCTGCCTACTTTTCCCTGGTGATTGCTCTTTAATTCTAGAAACAAAATATAACACAGTCAATCCATATTTACAGAAAGATTGATAGGGTTTAAATTAATGATGTGGTAGACTAAAGAACAGTGTGGTAGGCCATGAAGCTGTGAACGGTTGCAATAAAATGTATTTACAAGATGGTAAAATCTGCCCTAAATTTGGAGTTGCCAGCAGAGCACAGAAGAGTCAAAATAGCTCTCTTTAGCCTCAGATCCACATGGTCTGTTGTGCTTTTTGTATGCCAAATATAAAAGGCACCTTGCCACCAAAAAAGCCCGAACCATAGATAGAAGAAGTTGAATTCCTTGTATTAATTGCAAAATAAAAACCTGAAAATGTTATGCAGAACTGGACTTCTCAATTCCTGCCCATCATCATTGCTCATTCTATCACATCATTAACTTAGAGTGTATCAGAAGTATTCAGAGAGTTTATTTCTTCTGATCCATTGTACAACTAAAATACCATTCAGAGATAAA
>WHYT01017444.1:620735-673003 GCA_009806455.1 Tetrax tetrax | reverse complement strand
AGAGAAGAGAAGAGAAGAGAAGAGAAGAGAAGAGAAGAGAAGAGAAGAGAAGAGAAGAGAAGAGAAGAGAAGAGAAGAGAAGAGAAGAGAAGAGAAGAGAAGAGAAGATTATAGTACCAGAGGAATTAAATTATGTCTATATTCCAGACTTCAGTGGAATACAGAAATTTCCAAGCTAATTTTAAATAATCAGAAACAAATACAAAAAGAGGGTTTCATATAGGTCAGTTTTTACTTCCACTTCTACAGGACTGTAGCGAACTCTCCATAGCAGGATATATTTTACCTAATGGTAGATATCAACAGAGCAGTTTCTTCTCCAAACTCAATAATAATTTTGATTATTAAGAATATTGAGAGTAGTCAGATCTATCTTAATAGAGTTGTCTGAAAGAAATCTATTTAAGGTACAAGTTGTCTGACGTATTTCTCTCCCTTACTCTAAACAGAACCTAGGAGGACAGGTTCAGGTGGAGAGTTCTAGACTGTAATCAAAATTTAGTAACTTAAATTCCACCTCAAGGTCATCTACATATGTGAGGTCTGAAGTACACCATAATCAATTAAAAGATTGCCATTGACATGAATTAACTCACATACACAGTCTGGCATTAATGAGATGAAATTTCCTATAAAAGTAGCATTCTAAATGTTTAACTTTAACATAAAATCTATAAAATACATTTTAATATCTAGTATTTACAATGTTCTTTTGCTTCCTGGTCTGAAAATCTGTCAGAAAGGCCACACCCAAATAGCTTACCTAACTCCTTGTATCTAACTTGTTTGTCATTTCTAGACAGATTCTTGTTCAGAAATTTACTTCTTTTTGGAAAATCTCAGAAGTGCATTGTTCTTGCCAGTTCTGCATTCCAGGGCCAGGATTTTTGTGGAATTCAAGCCTTTCAATATAGATCTCTAAACCAATTTGTTTCTATCAATCTGCGGACTCTCTCTCCTTTGAAGTTTAGACTCACAGCAGGTTCAAAGCATTCTCAGAGTGCCAAGGCACATTGTATAGGGCCATAGCTTGACGACAAATTAAATAAGGATCAGGAGAGGAGACAAGAGCAGAGGAGCTGGAAATGGACACGAGCTTCTTTTTCGAGCAGCAGAATTGTTAAATAATTTCTTCTTTATTGTATCATCACTCACTTTAGTCAAAGGGGAAATGGAACAGAAAAGGAAGGAGATGTAACGGCAGGTTAAACACTTATATAAGCGAAGAAATTCTTTCTGCCGTAAGTACTGGCAGTACCTCAGCACTTCCAGAACAGAAGTATCAGTGCTTCGATGTGGAGCCAGTAACTACCAGCACATCTTATACATAGGTCTTGTTGGAACTAAGCTAGCTGCAAGACAGATGAGCACCAAGACAGAAACACTGAACGAAAACGTTTGCTATGAAAGATAAGAAAAGTAGATACAGAATGTGCTTGGATATTTTATATAGAAGTATTTTTGATTTATATTACATGGAACTGTTAAATAAGACTGAGTTGCAGCAGCAGAAAATATAAGTTCAAAATTCAGTATATGGCAGACTAGGTTTTCTTGTGTGAAATTAAAACAAAGATCATAGAATCATAGAATTAGAGAATGGTTTGGGTTGGAAGGGACCTTTATGAACAACACCATATCATAGAAAATCACAAAAAAATGTAGACTGGAAAGGACCTCTGTCTGCCATCTAGTCCATGCCTCTGCCTAGTGCTAATTTCTGTTAGATCAGGTTGCTTGGGTAGAGTTTGATTTTTTTAAGATCTCCAAGGATGGAGATTCCACAACTTCTCTGAGCAGCTTGTTTCCTTTTTTAACTATATGTATAGTATATTCTTTATTCCCTATAACAAGGCAGCATTCCTGGGTTTTTTTTTCCATTTGTCACAGTTGTTTTTTGTCTTTTTCCTGTGCACCTCTGAGATTTTGGCTTCAGCTTCTCTATAAAAACCTCTTACACATGAACACTGCAAACAGGTCTCTTGTTAGTCCTCAGCCTCAAACTGAATAAACATAGATGTCTCAACCTCTCATGACATGGCAGTCCGCTGACATCTTAGTGACCTTCCACTAGACTGTCTCCAGCTTGTCAATCTTTCTCTTACTTGGTGACCCAAAACTGAATGTAAAATTCCAGGTGAAACCTCATGAGTTCAGAGCAGAAAGGACTAATATCTTCCTCTGGTTGTGGTAATCCTGATATACTCCAGCATACAGTTAGCCTTTATTAACACAAGGACACTGCTAATTTGTCATCCAAGAACTTACATGTTTTTCAGCAAAGCTGCTATACAGCCACTCAATTCGTAGTCTCCACTGATCCATCTTGGATGCATTTGTCTTTGCTGAAATTCACGAGGCTCCTTTTGACTCATTCCTCCAGCACGCTAAGGTCCATTTGAGCAGCAGCTCTTCCTTTCAACATAATGAGGACTCCTGCAATTTGATGTCATTTGCAAAGTTGATGGGTGCGTTTTCCATCCCACCATCCGGAACACTGATGAAGACTTTAAACAGCATTGTCCTCAGTATTGACCCCTTGGAAAGGCCACAAGTTAGAAGCCAAGCAATTGACCACCAATTGAGCCCAGTAGTTCATCTAATTTCCTGTATACCTTGTAGTCCACCCATCCAGTTTATATCTCCCCAGTTTGGCTACAAAGATTCTGCAGGAAACTATGCTGAAATTCTTGCTAGAGCCAAAGTGACTGACACTCACTGCCTAGCAAGTCACTTCAACATAAAAAGCCATCGCGATGAGGCACAGTTACCAGTACCAAGCCACCTTCTTGTCCTGCCAGCATGTGAATGTGGCCTTCAAAAGGACTTACACCACATTTTTTTCTGGGGACAAAGTTGAGACTGAGCAGCCTATGGTTTCCTGGGGTCTCATTCTTGTTCTTCCTGAGCATGAGCATTATATTTTCTTTTTTCAGTGATGGTGTTCTTTGAAAGCAAGCCACTTGAATCATCTGGCCATAGGCCCACATAATCTCCTTTTTGCAGCTGATGATAAGCTGTTATTTTGCCTTTAACATCCTTCACCAGCTCGAAATCAAGCCAAGTCAAGGTTTGGTCTTCCTAGTTCCATCGCTGTGCCTGTGTGATCCTTCCACATTCCTTCTAGGCAGACCCTCCCTGCTTCTGCCCTCTCTACATTTTATTTTTGTATTTCTTTTAGTATTCTCCATTCAGTTAAGCTGGCATTCAGCTATTCTTCACAGTGAACTTCTCATGAATAACAGTTTTATATTTCAATAGACTGTTTTTCAGAGCTTTCAGTCACAGGGGCAGATACTGGCATCAGTTAATTTGCTTAACTGCATTGAGTTCAGTGAAGATACTTCAGTTTGTGCCAGCTCTGAACCTGGGTCATTCCCAGAGTTTTAATCAATTATGATTTATAGTGATGAAATTATATTGTTCATGACACACTGTACAAAACATATGCACAATGTCTTTTATATGGTAGTTTGACATAAGGGTTGATACATTGAAACACTAAGGAAAGAATATGTGATTCTATGAGAAACAAGATCTTATTTTGCAATGTATTGCCTAGGTTGCTTTTTTAGTGAGTGTGTTAGAACATTGTTCCATTGCTGTGGAATAAAACTACAATTTCTAGGATACTTCTATTTTAGTTTGAAATGTAATATTTATTTTCTTTTATATTCATGGTGTACCTGTAAAATCTGTCCTTAACATGTATACTTGTACTATCTCCCTCTCAGACAATAACAGGGATCTACATATGTCTATAGCCACAGATATGACATTATCTCCTCTGTATGCTCAGGAAATGGAAAAGAAGACAGAGTTACATATTCTGCACAATATTTTTTTTCAGTCTACGGTATGTTCTCATATTACTGCAACTGTGGTTTTCACACACACAGTCCTTCATTTGAACAAAATTATAATGGTTTGCAGAATTTTGCAGTTATGAATTTAGGTATCTAATGGCATGTGATGCTTCTTTATATGTGAGAAAAAATTTCAGTGGCTCTCCTTATTATGCTGCTCTCTATAGCTATAAATTCAGTTCTGTTCCTTAAAAAACCACAGAAATATAGAACTTGAAGAGATCATATTCATACTTACCAGGCCTAATTGCAATCTTACATCATAGAAATTTTAGTTCTGTAGCTTTAGTATTATTTGCCACCTATTAGTTGACATCAGAACGTTGACTGTGACAACAGCGAAGTCAGCCTTGTGCTCATGAGATCAGGTTTAATATCGACACTCAGATTGACTGCTCTAGCTGCAAGAGAACACTGAGATTCTCTTTTACTGTTCAATTAAAATCTTTGTTTATCTAGCAGGGAAAACAACTGCATATTTTTTCTGAGCTGGGTTTTTAATTGATTATGTAGGATTAGAAAAAGTCTAATTTAACTAACATTTAACATGACTTCAATGTGCAAATTTGAATAATCTTAGTTTCACAGATTTTCAGTCCAAAATTTATTGTTATAATTAGATACACAATGGAAAGCTTAAAGAAAATAATTCTTTTTTTTTTTTTTTTTAATTCTGTTCACCCTATCAAGTTAAGCTGTGCAGATTTTAAAGAATGGATAGAGTCTGTATCTATCTCTTTATAAAATGCAGGAGGACTTCCTAAACTGCCTCCAGAAGTAGTGTACTTCAGCTTACCAAGGCTGACCAGTCCTGCAATCCAAATATTATTCTCTTAAATAGGGAGTCTGCGCAGCAATTGTCAAAAATGTTAAACATGTCTGTGTAGGCACTGGTAGGCTGTTTGTTAGCACAAATCTCTTTTGCAATAACTGTGGCAGTACCTGTGGAAAAGCAAGTCAATTTGTGATTGTCATCATAGTTATACCTATTGGGAGACAGAACAATGTAAAACATAGGAGAAACCCAACAAAAATAGATAGATGGGTGAATGAATACATAAATAAATAAGCCTTTGCAACTTCTAAGCAGTCCTGAAAGGACAACAGTTGTTTATCTCCTGCCTGTTTTTCTCCTAAGTGTATTTTTATGTATTTCTCTGGACACATCACATCTGACAGTGGTAAACAGCACCTCCCCACACAACTGAGCCTGTGGGTCTCTCCAGGGAGAGATTCTACGTGACAGCTGTGGAGCCTGGTCAGCATCAGCCCAAGGTTGACCGTAGTTCTTTCTGTGACACAGTATTTGAACAAGACTAATGTTGTCAGAGTTTTGGCAGCTCGACCTTAACATTGTAACCTCTCAGTCTGCACTCGTCATCAAAAAGGACCCCAAAGTGCCCTAAATTCTCCAACAATTGCACTGTGTCCAGATCCATTTAGCTAGTTTAAATCAAAGCAATCCCCACATAGAAATAGGCTGCATTAAACTAATGGATGATTTGTTCCTAATCATATATATAAGTATATACGCAGCATCAATAAGCTGTAAAAATGCATCATCAATTTACATGTTCACTAGCAGGCAATTAGAGTTGGAGTATTGTAAAAATACATAAATAATTTTATTGATTCCTGATGTTTGGCTTTTATATTGCTGTTTTCAATGCTCGCCACAGTTGTTGAGAACTGTCTGCTTTTACAGCTTGGAGGAATATGTGTGTGTGTGTGGAAATAATCCCCTTATACCTAAGGTATTTTTGTGAACTAGATGGGAGCATAGTGTATTATTCCTGGACAAATTACTCGGGAAGAGCATAAAAGAAGATGAATTAATGACTTGACCCAAAGAGCATTAAGTCAAATAAGGTGATTGTACAAATTTAATTTTCTTACAGATGGTATACAAGAATATTATGCTTGATTTGTGAGCTATCCTTTTATCTTGCTTTTCCAACAACACAAAAGCATTTGGAGTTCCTGGAGCTTTAAGTCAACTACTGCCAATGTTTAAATTTACATAAAGGCATAGTAAATGAACCTATGTCAACTAACGTCATTGGAATCACTCCACTGGGCCTCAGCAGTGTTTGCAATTTCAGTCGAGATGCAAACTGAGTTTTCCTCATCGAAGTAAGTGGAGTTAAAAATATTTATACCAATTTAAAACCTTGTATTGCTATCAACAGGTACAGCTCAGCTGTGAATGGGAGGTACATAGAAATATATCTGTATAGGGAGAAAATGAATTTTCTACTTTACTAACAGACTTTAAGAGAAAAGAATGTTTGGTCAAGTTAACCAAGAGGATCTGGTATGAAAAATGAAAGGGTTATTTTTGGAAGAGTGGTGGGTTTTGGTTTTTTTTTTGTACTAAGTGTTATTCTCCATAGTAAGAAAATTTTACACAACCATTTTGACAAGCACTTTAGCGTTTATATCCTTCAGCTGCAAGGTAGTACAATTTATATCCTCTAATTATTTCCAAGGTTTGCAAATGACCCCTTTCGTTTGTGATAGGAACCTTCTATCAGATACATAGATTACCAGTGTGTGCTAAAACTACATCCCTGCAAAAGTATCAGGATCACCATTTAAATGTTTAGACTCGATCTTTGGTAATAATTTAATTATATTCATGTTTTGTCAGGCCTCTAGAGCTAGTACATTCTTTTGAATAGGATTTATATTGGACTTTGAGGAGGGCTAAATACTACTATATATATATTAAAATACATTTCAGAGTACTCTCCTCCTTGCAACACCCAGATCCTACAAGAAAGATCATACTTCTTTTATTTGCACTTCCATTCTATTAAACTGAAATGATTACACTGCTGATTCATAGTGTAAGGTCCTTTCTTCTACAAAGTCACATATAGACATGCTTTATTTTACACAGCATAAACGTGTATCATTAGAATCAGCTGAACTACTTACATGGCAAAATATTAGATAAACATATAATTCTTTGCTGGACTGAGGTTTAACCATATACTTAAGTCCCTAATTCATCACAGCTTTATGAAGTTCCATTTACTTTAACTCAGTTACTCATAACAGTTAAGTTATAAAAAGAGACAGAAAGCAAAGAAGAAAGGGAAAATGCTTCAGACTTAGGCAGATGCTTGGCAGGGGCAAGTTTGTAACAAACTGTTGAAGCCTGGTAAAATTATAGTAAGATGACAAATGGCAACATATCCTTACGTATTAGGCAATTGTAAATGGATTTTGCTGCTGCCATAATGATAATTAGTATGTAGAACAAGTTATACAGAAATCAGTAAGATTAATAACATATTATTCTCCTTCTTCCGCGGTTATAGGAATACATTTGGTGTTAATGCTAATGCATTTAATTTAATGGATTAATTTGGAGTCAGTGCAGAAGTTATGGACATTTAGGAAATGATCAGTTTGTAATTCCATATGTTTAATATTAAAATAAAGTGCCTCACACTGGTACTCTGGTAGATGTCACTTCACAGTGAATTAACGTTGCTTCAGACCTCAAGAATCAAAGAGGAATTCAAAATTATTCTGCTATATAGTCACACTCACGGATATAATTAAAGATCTGTCAGCACTTTCATTACATAAAGCCATTTTAAAGAAGTTTATAAGTTAGCCATGACATTTTTACTTAAAGCTGGAAATGGGCTGTGAGTTTCCTGCCCAGGAGTGAGTTTTTGTTTCTTTTAAATGTAATTGGAATCAGATTATTTTCCTGTGTTTCCCATCCGTGACAAAGGGGTTAAAAAAATTGTCTGGCTTTTATGTTCCTCCCACACATACAAAATAGCTCTGTGCTTCAATTTAGCACCTTGCAGATTATTAGGCTCCATCAGTATATAGGCAATCAAAACAGATCCAAGGCACAAGCTGGATCACTAGCCCACAGACGTATGCACTGTTTAATACACAACCCTGCGTGTGGGTTTTGTCGAGCGAGGGGGGGACTGCGGTGGCAGCTTCTGCAAGAAGCTGCTAGAAGTTTCCCCTTTGTCCAGTGGATTTGGACGGGCCTAGGGCAGACCCACTGCTGGCCAGGGCCAAGCCAATTGGTAGCTGAATGTTCCCTGATAACGCCTCTGTGATAACGTATCTAAGAAGGGGAAAAATAAAAAAAAAAGAAGACATGATGTGAAGAAGCTGGAGCAGGGGCAGAGAGGGGGAGGCATGAGCCCTGTCGGTCTTGCAGCCCTCACCCTCTGGCCTCCCGCCGGGCAGCCGACTGGGCCCAACTCAGCCCAGCCCGGCTGCAAGAAGTGGAGAGGAGATGAGAAGTGAAGAGAACCTGAGAGGCGTCTTTGGGAATTTCTGGTGAGAGTAATGGCTGCAGACGCCAAGGTCAGTGAAGAAGGAGGGGGAGGAGGAATGCTGCTCCTGGCCGAGATTCCCCTGCATCCCGTGGTGGAGCAGGTTGTCCCCCTGCAGCCCATGGAGGCCCACGGAGGAGCAGAGATCCCCCTGCAGCCCGGGGAGGACCCCACGCTGGGGCAGGCGGGTGCCTGAAGGAGGCTGTGGCCCATGGAAGGCCTGCGGTGGGGTAGCCAGTTCCAGAGGGACTGCGCCCTGTGGAAAAATTACCCACGCCAGAGCAGTCCATGAAGGACTGTAGCCCGTGGGTGGGACCCCACGATGGAACAGGGGAGGAATGTGAGGAGCTCTTCCCCCAAGGAGGAAGAAGCAGTGTAAAGCGGCAAGTGATGAACTGACCATAACCCCCATTCCCTCTTCCCCCTCTGCCGCTCAGGGGTGGGGAAGGAAGTAGAGATAACTGACATGAAGTTTAAGCCCAGGAAGAGGGAGGGGTGGTGGGAATTTATCTTGTTCTTCTCCACATAATCCTGCTTAGATTTTAATAATAAGCAAGTAGTTTTCCCCAAGTCGAGTCTGTTTTTCCTGTGACGGTAACTTTAAGGATTTCTCCCTGTCCTTATCTCAAATCTCGAGACTTTTTTCTTATATTATCTCTCCCTGTTCTCTTGGAGAGTGGGGGCAGTGAGAGAGAGACTGTGTAGTTTTGTTCCGAGGGGGGACACCCTGGTACGGTTTTTCCCCACCCCAGCTAGAGCCTTCCCAATGTTCAGGGGCATTTTGGGGAATATCACAACCTAAGAGCAGTTTGCATGTAGCTGTGCAGTTTTGGAGGTTTGAGAGAAACAGTCTAGTCATAACTTAGACGTAAACTATGACAAGACATTTAGCCTTAGGGCTTAGACTAATTTATTAGTCTTTTTTTTTTTTTTTTTTTTTTTTTTGCATATGGCAAGTAGATGAACCTGTTTCATTTGCCAGTGTAGACCTACTTTTAGTATACTTTGCAGAGACAGACTGGTCAAAGGTGTGATACCAGTTTGGTTTGAGCTTAATTCTAGATAAGAAGAAATCAATTGCCATGGGAGGCTCAAAACACCGAATAAAATTGCTCAGCTATTAATACCAATACTTAAAAAATGCATTATTAGTTAGGCAGAGCTTCAAGAAAATCAAAGGATGAGATTATGATGGAATGATTTAAAGAAGAACAGTTCACAGATATGCTGCTTAATTGACTGTCATGGACTTCGGAGGCCAGAGGCAAGATGAATGTATTCACAGTCACTGCCAAGGAATCCTTTGAAAGGAAAGTGCTTGCGCATTCCCGAGAGAAATCATGAGATTGCTGAAGAGGTTAAAGGAGCTCATCATGCCCATCCTCCATTCAGGCAGACCTTTTCCAGTGTATGGAGTAGTTCCAGCACTTCTCTCATCACCTTGAACAGCATCCCAAGGGGAGTCACAAGTTGTTCTCACGACTGAAAGATAAGCAGTATAGACTTTATTTATTTATGAGCAAGTATCATCATAAATCAGGAAATATGACTGAGAAACTTACTTAAATTTCATTAGTAGTCAGACTAATTTTTTAAATCATAAAACTCACAAAGAATTAAATCCTTGATGAGAAGATTACTGTAGCCTGTTCCATCTCTACCCCTTCATAAGAAGGCAACTAGGAGTTCTCCAGGAGGAACTGTTTTGGGAAGGTCAACACCATATGCTTTTAAAAGACATTCAGAAAGCTATCAACAGCAGGAGATTGATCTGTCTTATAAACATACCGGTATCATGCTAATACATCTTTTGACACACTCTTTACCTGGAAAATAATAATTAAAACTCATATAGTGACATTAGTTCACCTAAAATAGAAGGAAATCATCTGCCCACACTCAGAAAAAAAATACCTGTAAATAAATTCAGTGTCTGGAGAAATGAGAACCCCAGTCACAGGAGTATAATTTTTGCTGCAGAAAAAATAAGGAAAAAGAATAGACTTTCAGCAAAAAAAAATAAGGATAGGCACTTACTTATAAAATTGGTAGCAATATAACAAAAAAAACCCAAAACAAAACACAAAAAAACAGACAAAAATGCAAATAAAGAAAGAGCAAAGCACATGGCCAAGGATAGCTTGAAACAGCCCTTTCCACAGACACTTTACACCCGAAGCACATCACAGGTGTGAGGATTGAGGAGAAGGATTCAGCAAGAACCAGATGGATATCAAGGTATACTTTCCCTTCAGAGAGACCATGGCAAGCTGGATCTACCCTTACTGAGTAGTGATGATGACCTGGAGGAGCAAACGGCAGGGTTCAGAAGGGAAATTCTCCACTGTAGATATCTTTGGTAGTGAAGTTAACTGAACAGTTAAAGAAATACAAGGATTTGGCTTGAGACTGTCACTCCAAGCTAATAGAAACCCCAGATCTATTGAGTTATGGACTCCATCTGCTCTGATTGACTCTCAGTGAATTGGAAGTAAATACAGTCTCAGTGTCTTACGCAGACAAGCCATGTGTTTTTCTTACTATTTTTCCAATTTTCACAAGAATAGTTTAAGTAAAATGCAATGTTGATGTTTGCCTGACATTCCAACTGATTGTGGGGTGACAGAACATAGGAAATTTCTGAAAAGAAAGAGGAAGATTATTGTCTACATCCTTTGAAATAATGGGCACTTTTGCAGTCATAAAATTCATTCTGTTGCAGTCACTGCCTCAGAGTTCTGAAGCCCTCTGGTAAGGAGCCATAAAGCCTTCGCAGTTCAAGGAGATTGTAATCTAATGGTACCTCAATGAAAGATATTATGAATAAATAAATACATGAGTAGATAAACCAGAAGTGCAGTTATTAAAAGCTGTTTTTAGATATCCTGTATAGAGTCAAAAAGAAAGTAGAACACAAGATTCCAAGAACCACTGAAATGGGAAAAGGTCTGTTTTGATCATTTGAACACTGACTGCAGCATCGTATGCCAGTTCATGTAAGGAAAAGTATATTTAGCCTATACAAACTGCTAAATATTATTTCAGATCTTGACAGTACTTATTTAACTCTTTCTTCTGTTTAAAAGTCAAATTTAGCTGTAAACACATAAGTTTTTCCAAGTAATAAAGTGATTTTTCCTGTTTAATATTTTTTAAACAGCCTCTTCTGACCTATGCAGTCAATAAACAGTCCAGTAAACTCTTTTGTAATTGCAAGATCATTTTATTTTACCCTGGTCTAAAATGTGCACAGGTTTTGTTTTCTGGTACAGTACCTAGATACAAGCTAAAGCGTGGAAACAGGGATATTTCTTTACCATGTAGCTTGTGTGTGTGAAGGGTTCTGGAAATATAACTCAAAACATGAATCAGGTGGTTTTATCTGCAATTACTCACTATACTTTTCATATTTTGTTATTACCTGAACTAATCTAAAAACATTGTCTACTGTACTATCTGAATGTTCATTTCATTTGTGCTCTGGGTTTTAATTTAGAACTCATTTGAAAGTGCTTTATGTTCTTAAAATATGTGTTTGCCTCTATTAAATTCCTCAAGTTTCATTTCCAGAATGAGAAAAAAAATCACCAAATACATCTGATATCTGGTCCTGGGACTAATTAGGAAAGCAAAGGAGCCATGCAAACTGGCCTTTAGAGTTTGGAAGATAGTTGATGTCAGAGGAATATCAGACAGCATGGCTTAACTCTCACATGGCCCAACCTTCTGCAAACCTTCCCAACTGATAGTAGAGACAAAGTGGAGGACAGGGATATGGCTGATGCTGATGGAAAAAATAAATTCATTTCTTCATTTAGTCTTATAAGGACTTAGCAAAGTCCTTATTAGACTGCACATGGGCAGCTATTTTAAGCCCATGTCATTGTGCTCATTGAGGACTAGAGGAAAACAGAGAACAGAAGAAAAAAGTGCATGAAAAGCATCATAATCTTCATTGAATTTTCGATAATTCAATCTTTGTGTCTGAATGTCTGTATTTTAAATATTAAGGATAAAAGAGGACTATTATTGACTCCATGAATTGCTCTTGATTTTTTCAATGCCACTCTTTGGAAGATAAAAATGGGGCGGATGCTGTAGGGCAGAGCCTCAGTCAGCATATATTAAAGTCAGTAGAGTGAAGCTGACTCACTAAGGAATCGTGTAATTCCCCATTAAGTTTACTGTGAATCTACGAGTTTTGTGAATTTATGATGGGCTTTTAGGCACCATCCAAAGTAAATTAGGATGTCACATGTGCACTCTCACTGTATCGTGAAAGCAGTAAATACTTTGAAATGTGCAAATTTTTATTCTCAAACAAGTTGTTCTGAATCCCACCTTTGGGAATGTATTTTTTTTTAAATTAATTCACCACGTCTAGTATTCTAAGAATGTTAAACAGTACTCTAATAATTAATTTTATAATACAGTTTATAGATAATAAACTTTTAGGCTCTTGGAAAGATGTATCCTATGAAACAGGTAGGTAAAATGAAAAGGCATGTTTTGACTCTGTCACAACCCCCCTGTGACCCAGATACTGGTCAGTGTTTTCCTTTTAAGTCTATATAATATTATCCTAGGTATGGTAATAAGAATACTGCTATCTTAAATAAAACGTAACTTCAGCTTAAGCTTCATGATGGTGTATTCCAAAATAAATAAGCTGCATTGCATATTCTTTCTTAAGTAGGTCAAGCTATTATAAAAGTTATACCCCTTTATTACTGTTAATAAACAATAGTTGTCTTCTCCAGTCCTTAGCCAGTTTAATGCTATTTTCTTATTTTCAGGCCAACAGGCCAATTGGCAAGCAAACCACACAGCTGCAAGGCCTGCTAACTTCAGCTTAAACTCTGAGTTTCAACTCTTCTGAAAATCAGGTCAGACAGCTGAAGTCAGAGTCTGGACTGCTATCAGTTCCCTACCTTCCTAGTTTGTACTTCATTAAAGAAAAAACTCAGAGCAGCTGACTGAAGAGGTCTTCTCTGGCTTTAAAGCTTGTAGAATTATTGCTAACTTTTTTTTTCCCCTGAAACACAAGGACAGAATTGATTTATTTCAAGGTGGAAGTAGGTATAAATAAAAACAACATTTGGCCTTAATAGGCGGATTTACATTCTCTGGGTTCATGTAAATGATATTAATGCAAGAGGTCAAACTGAGGTCACTATTATTGAGTGCAACTGGTCAGAATTGTTTTGTCAAAACACTTCTGAGTGAAGGAAGACTGTTCCATTTGTACTGAAAACTTTTCATTTTCTTGAAAGTTTCTATGAAAAAAATATTCCTCAAATTAAAGTAATTTCACTTGCAAAATGGGAAATTTGCATTTGTTTTCTTTTCTTGTATTACTTCATTTGACTAGTCAGAAAAAAGTACAGGGAAAATAACTTCAAAAGTATAAACATGAGAAATTTCTCACAATCTGTAAACATATCCAAAAGTAATAAGCTAGGATTCTTTACTGAACCAATCATACAGACTTTTCAGGAAGGAAATCTAATCTTTTTCAGGAAATGTAAAATTTTTGCAAAGCAGAGTTCATAAATTCCAACTGTTCTACTCAAGGTTCAGAACACTCCTCAGTTAATGAGCTAAATATTTCACTCAGTAACTGTATAGTTTTCTGCCCCTCTGGTTCAAATGTCTAGATTCTAGTAATTTAAAACACAGCATCATTGTGCAGATGCACATCAACATGGGATATACCTTGCTGTGTTTTAGATCTTCAAAGACTACTAAGAAGATGGATTTATATTAGGAAAAGTCTGTATCATTTCTTTTTTAAAACAATCTAAGTCCTTCTTGTTGTTTAGCTAAGCTATAAAGGAAGTCACTGTAAATTAGAAAACTAACTCAAGAAGTTGAATAAATAATAAGCTGGTTAACTCCAACCAAGTTTGGGGCTATTGCATTTAACTTCAAGAAATATATGAAATAAGGACTTTAAAGTGAGATATCTTCCAGTAAAAACAGTAGTCCTTGTGATAACATTGTAGGTCACATCCTATTGTCAGTTTTGGATTTGCAATGGACATGTTCAATTTAATAGTCTGAGATTTCTGTATCTTAAAAACAAAGTAATATAGGAATAGCATGATGTGGTACAGATCTACTATTCTGTTTGTGTGTTATAATAGACAGTATTCATCAAAATGCAATAGAATATATCAGTTCTGATTAGATAACACACTTTGACTTCCTAAATTACTGTCCACATTTAATGTATACACATGCGTGCCTTTACAATTTTTACAAAACAACTTTTGTGTGGGATTTTGATCTCTGTTACATACCTGCAAGCCCAGATTTACATCTGCATCTGCACTTCTACCCACTAAGTTAACCAAAAAAAGAAAATCAACTAATTGCAGTATTTTATTAGTCTTAACAGTTTGAAAAACACTCCTTTAAAATCAGATAACATCTTACATAGTGAAGCATAAGAGATTTTTGTTGAAGGCAAAATAATATGTTGAAAGGAGTGATTTTGAAGTAATCATTGAAAAAAACATTGAGATTACATTTAATTCACCTATTAGAAAGAACTCCTTAGGCACTAGGAAAACCAGACCTTCTCATTTTATTTTCACTCTTAAACTCCAGAAACATGATCAGGATCTAAAATGTCACCTTTAATATTCTTTTACCTTGATATTAATGTTTAATTGTAAATAACCCTTCATATTTTTAAATATTCCTGGCCTTAGAAGAAGTGATATATTGAACTTGATCGAGCTGTTTCCTATTTGTTCAGTCTTGTTGCTTTCTCATTCCTGACCATCTGACCTGCTTTTGTTACTCCAGAGGTTAGCCTTATTATTACAGTTTGCAGCAGTGCCATGCATATCACTGGCCAGCACATTTGAATTAATTATGTTTTTCTGAAGAAGAAATGGGACAAGAAACTAGGCCAATTAGTCACTGTTAACCAACAGAAACACATTCACACTAGTGGTCCCAAATGTTCCCTGGGCCTCTGTTTAAAATTAATCCATCAGAAAATCACATGGAGGATGCTCAAGACCCCCCTCCAATTATTTAAAATCATGTCATTAAATCAGACAAATGCTGGCACTGCAACTCAGCAGGCGCTAATTTAACCCATATGTTTTGGGATCGTTCCTACATCCTTTTGTCCTAGCCAGAATTTATGCAAGAATTATTTTTTTTCATATAAAATAAAATTGTATTGCAAGATAACCATACAATTTTAAGCCTGATGGGTTCTAAATGGAAGCTGGATAAATATGAAAAAAAAAAAAAAACCCCAAAAAATCTTCAGCTCAGTAAAACATATAATGACTTCTTGGAGACTAATATTATAGAAAGGAAAATCCAAAAAGTGCCAAGAATCTGAAGACTGGAGCACAAGTGTGGAAGTCCAGTCACCAGGCATTATGTTCCATACTAAAAATAATCAAGATAAATTCCTACAGATGCATGACATTATTCTGGAAGTCCTCTACTAAAAATATTAAATGTTTGTCTCTCTCTCAGTCTCATAGTCACCTTTCTTGTCTTTCTGCACTTCTCTCTTCCATTTCTTCATATTGTTTCTTTCTTCATTTTTTCCTGCTTTGTCACTTTTTTAATATGTTTCCATATTTCTCCTCTGTTTTATCTTCTCAGGTTATTTCCTACTCTTTCCCATGTTTTCCTTTGAAATCTCTGTGTGAAAGAAAGGGACAAAACAAAACAAGGCTTAATATATTTTGGATTTTTCTAAAATAACAGTCATTATGCACAATGCAGAGTGTAAATAATCTATACATCAGTTTTACATATTGTGACTCATTCCAAAAGGAATTTCAATTAAATTATTATGTTGATTTCTATATGACTTAGTAACAAAACCATGATTTTTGGTATTTGAAAAAAAAAAATAATAATAAAATAAATAATAATAAAAAAAAGCACTAAGCTTTTGGGGTTTATTAGAATATTAATGAAGAGAAAAAGAAAAACAATGTTGTCCGGTGTAGTCATGGCTACTGACATTACTCTATTGGCCTTTTACTATGTAGTTAAACATGTTGCAGTGCAGTAATCCCCAAAAGATGATGCAGGAAGTACTTACCTACACAAAAAAAAAAAAAAAAAAGATTTTTCATTATTTATAATTTTGATTTGTGTTGTGATTGTGCCAGTGCATGATTTAGGAGTTTAGCATGGGAGGTTTTTTGGTTATTGTTTTTGTCTCCGTAACAGCAACTTGCCATCTGGAAATGCTAGAAGTATATAAAAGAAATAGGATTTCTATGCAGAAACAATAACCTCCTTCTTCAAACTTCCTTCAGTTTGGGCTATGATTTTGTATGCAAGTTGCTCTTCTCAACTGTCATTTGGTTTTTGTTTTTGTAATTGGTCATCACCGTGAGATTCAAGTATATAATTCTGTGAACGCTTCTGTGTATTAATAAGTGCTTCAGCTGATTAGAAATAGGCTTCTTTACAGGAAATTCAAAGGATGTATGCCATTTAGACTGAGATACTTTTCTTCATTTTTACAAGCAAATTAGGAATTGTAAAGAGCTTTTATTTAGGAAAAATAAAAATATAGTGCTACCAGAGCAAGCTCATGCCTTGGACTATGCAACCTTTCTATGAGTTATCTTTCTTATCAATGTTGTACAACTGAGAATAACAGTGAACTTGATAAAAAACTTGGTTACAGAGCATGATGGATGCATCCAGAATCTTGCTGCCTCAAGGGAGAAGGTCCCTCAGCCATAGACTTTGGAATGTCATCCCAGGATAACCAGTCCTTTGCTGAAAGGGTTTCTAAGCTCTTGCAGCCTACTTGCAGTACAGTTCTTGAAGCCTTAGCTGGCAAAAGCTCTCCCCACTTCCTTTACAAAGCATTGGGTGACATTGTTCTACTCTCTCCCTGCTCAGTTATGCCCTTCCTGGATGACATGCAGGTACAGAAGGCAATGACAAAGGAGACAGGAACGGGAATTAAAGAAAGTAATTGATACATATTTATACTCATTTCCACAGGAAATTCCCAAAGGTGGACTGGCTGAACCAACACTGTGTAAAGCTGAGGGACGGAGAGTTTACAGAATTGGCAGGGGGAGAAGAGGAAACAGTTCATACTAGTGGAAGTTTGGAGGCTAAAAGGGCACAGACTGTAAGTTACACATTGCTGATGGATGGGCGCATTCGCAGAGCTCCTGGAAAACATCAGAGAGAACAGAGAACACCTCTAACTGGAGATCTGAGGTAATGTCCCCACACGTGCACTATGACTCACAGCCGGGAGAGCAGGTTGAGTGTGATCTTTTCAGGGTATTGTCTCTACAAGAACTGTTTCTGGTCAATTTTCCTGCTTAGTTATCAAAGTGTGGTCTGACTGAGAGACCTGTGCAGTCTGGAGTCTCTGCACACAGACCAGCACCAAAATTGCCCATAACCTGGACCTGCTATGATTACTTGAAAGTTAGTTACCAATGGCTTTGAAAAGGAGAATACACTGAAAAAGCGAGTAATTTAGGTCCCAGTCAGGACAAACTCTAAAGCCATATCAGTTGCCTATCCCCCTCACATGCTCTCAGGGAAGGTATATGTTACTAATAATCTAAAAAATTCCCCTGAATAGCTGCTTTCCCTGGGTAGGTCGTTATAGGGAACGACAACATTATAGTTTTGTTAGTTAAGACATGAATGAAACATGCACAGTTACCAGAGCAATTAATGTGGTATAAGAACCCATACAAACTAGAACAGCAAAGCCATATTATAATTTATACAGCTTTTCTGAAAATATTTACAATTTTCCCCTCTCCTCTGAGCAGCTGGAAAGCACTCTTTCATTGCCTTCTTATGTTCACTGAGATCCGGGAGGGAAAGCATCCTCGACTTTGCCTCAGAGGACATGTGGCAAGACACCTGTGTGATCCTCATACTTCCATGAAGATGAATATTTGTTATCTAGTCAACAAAAGCTCCCATTATAGTTAACAAAAAGAATTAGGCACCCCAAGTATGCAATTAATGAAATAAACAGGTTATACACTTCACAATTGCCTATTTTCCTCTATTGAATATAAATACAACTTATTTAGCTCAAAACTGGACACTTAACCACCTAAAAGTCAATTAAATGTCTCCCTGCATGTATTCTCCACATCTGCCTTTTTGCAGGCTCTAATAGCATTGCATTCCACATGCTGCTTGGGTTACTTTGTATTTGCCAGATTGAGGAGCTTCTGATATTCTATGGTACTTTGGTTTTTGACAGAATCCATTTAAAGATAGCATTAAATATCTTGTGACTCAGTCTGAAACCAAATGAAATCAAGTGACAGTCTCCCAAGTTTGTGCACTGGAATTGTCTTTAAAATTTATTTTTCTAGGCTATGATTTTCCAAAGAATCTCTCATAGATTTCAGTTTTGAGGAGCTGGTAGTGAAAATGCATGTTAGTATATAGTTTTTGACCGAGAACATGTTTTTATAAAAAATTTAGTTATATGTTAACAGCTTAGCTGCAAGGTAAATGCCCTGTATGAAAAGAGGCCGTGGAAATTGTTGAAGTAAATTCTTTCTGAAGACTTTCCACTCCTATTGTCTAATCCTCTTCCCCTCTCTGCAGGACTTTTATTGCACAATCTATCTTAAAGTCTTCTTTAAAATCAATAGTAAGAAATAGGAGAAGTTTAACAAAGAAACCATCTTTGTGGAATAAACATTGTTTACAGATCATTTTGTAGTCTTACTGTAGGGTCGATTTCATAATCCAGAGCTGGTTCAGAGGTTTTATAAATTATTCACTATCTGGATCCACTAAAAAGAATGCAGTTGTTTTAGATAAAGAATGCAGTACAGAAAAATGAAAAACAAAACAGTTAAATGAGCAACATGATTTTTTTCCTTATCCTTTTTTAAAAAGCACTCTTGAAAATAACATACTGTGAGCTAATATTAATCATATGAGGACAGATCACAAAGCCTATCTAGTGATCTAGTTCCAAACTTCATAAGGACTGTGAATCCTGTTAAATTTTCATTTTTATGCTTCTAAGCCATTTTTATATTTTAACATTTATTTTTGATAGTGCTCAGAACTATAAATCATTTTACTTTACAACCCTTGAGTCTTAGGATTTATGAATACAGAAGAAAATCTGTTTCCTATTTGTATCCTCTACTGTTTGGAATTACATGCTAGCAGAAGAAAATCTGTCCTTATACAAATGTGATAACACAAAAATATATGAAGGTGCCCTTGCTTAGCTATGACTAGTCAGCCTCAATTGCATAGATCTGGTGTGTCATTTTACTTGAACTATATAATGATAAATAAAGTTCTTGGCTCACAAGAAGAGGAATGCTATTACAATATATATGGGCCATATACTTCATTCTGTTTCTGTTTTGTGACTGTAATTCACTGTAAGACTCAAAGGTTGAGGATCAAGTGTTCCCAGTTTAACATAAATTTATATCACCTTTATTCCCAGTATCACCTTTATTCCAAGTGAATTCCCAGTCTGGGCACTAATTTGTCTTAGAGTGTAAATTCCTTTCTCTGGTTCAGAACTAAATTCTGTTGTGAACTTAAGTTGCTGTTTTCCAATGGAAACTACTAGGCATTTGTCAAGGATTTCTCATCTTAAAAAATAAGAATATTAATTAAAAAATTCTCAGCATCCTATAGTTGAATGCAAAGGAGCTTGCTATTTTTTTAAAATACAGCACAGAAAAACATAGTAAATGTACTTGCTTTTTCTGCATTAGTACAAAAAAAAAAATGCCTCCATATAACAATGGGCCTAAATTATTAAAAAATGTTCTTTTGTCCCTAGTGTACTTGAAAAAATTAAATTATTTGGAATAAAATGTGTGCAATTTTTACAGACTTAATTGACAGAACTAGAATTCTATAGTGTTATAGATGGTCAAGATGCTTCTGCAATCACTGAATTCTTTTATAAAGATATGTGATGTTTTACATGCTGAAAATTTAGATCTGTGAGCAAGGAGAATGACACACTATCAAAAGTCTATTAGGTGTCTGTTCAAGCTTGCACAGTGAAGACAAATTAGTCTCTGAAGGCAGTGACACATAAAAGAAAATGTAAGTCGCTTGATTTTACAGTCTCTTTTCCTATGGGATTTCATAGAAAAAATTCAAATGTGGTTACTTAAGATCACTTTCAATAACATTTCAAAAGCATATCTTTAGATTTAGACATATCAGCCATCTTGTGCTGTGAGCCAATGCAATTTCACAAGAGCACTGTGAGATTTGCAACTCAGCCCTGGTCAAGAGAAGAAAGAAAAGGAACATATGACACCAAAAAAGAAAAATCTCCTGGGTCAGTGGCATTTTCACCTGGTTCAAGGTTATGGGAAGACTAGTATCAGCTAGGAATGTTATCAGTATTTCCAAGGTCTTCATAAAACAATGTCTTCTGTAGGGCAGTCTCATGTGTTTACAGAAGTCAGAATTATCAGAATTATCATGATTGGAAAAGACCTAAAAGATCATCCAGTCCAACCATCACCAATACTTCTCAGCTAAATGATATCCCTCAACACTACATCCAAACGTTTCTTGAACACCCCCATGGTCGGTGACTCCACCACCTCCCTGGGCAGGCCATTCCAATGCCTGACTACCCTTTCTGAGAAGTAATATTTCCTAATATCCAGCCTGAATCTCCCCTGGCGCAGTTTGAAACCATTGCCTCTAGTTCTATCACTGTCTACACGAGAGAAAAGGCCGACCCCTAGCTCACCACAACCTCCCTTCAGGAAGTTATGGAGAGCTATAAGGTCTCCCCTGAGCCTTCTCTTCTCCAGACTGAACAATCCCAGCTCCCTCAGCCGCTCCTCATAAGGCCTGTGCTCCAGACCCCTCACCAGCTTCGTAGCCCTCCTGTGAACATGTTCCAGGGCCTCAATGTCTTTCTTGCAGTGAGGGGCCCAAAACTGAACACAGTACTCGAGGTGCGGCCTCACCAGTGCCGAGTACAGGGGGACAATTACCTCCCTGTTCCTGCTAGTAACACTGTTTTTGATGCAAGCCAGGATGCTGTTGGCCTTCTTGGCCACCCGGGCACACTGTCGGCTCATGCTCAGCCGAGCATCAATCAGGACCCCCAGGTCCGTTTCCTCCACACAGTCCTCCAGCCACTCCGCCCCAAGCCTACAGCACTGCCTGGGGTTGTTGTGGCCGAAGTGCAGGACTCGGCATTTGGTCTTGTTGAACCTCATCCCATTGGCTTCAGCCCAGCTCTCCAGCCTGTCCAGATCCCTCTGCAGGGCCTCGCTACCCCCAGGCAGATCCACACTCCCAGCCAATTTGGTGTCCTACTGAAATCAAAGAGTTGCATTTGGACACAGGGGTCTGCCCAATTGTCACTACATTGCAATTGCAGTAACTTAACAGAAAAGAAAAAGTAAATGAAAAATAGTTATTTTATCAAAGCATAATTAAAATAATTGACATTTTCAGTCATTCACATATATAATTAGCCAAAATCCATTCTCAAATCACACTTTATCACTTGCAACAGATGTGCATTACTGTGTTCAGTGCTGAGTGAATGCCCTAAAACTTACTTTTAAATGGCATTCCTATTGAATAATCCATCTGCTCCAATGATGTTTCAACCAGTGGCTCTCAAGTTCAGTTTGAAGACCTAACAGGCTACAACTTCTGTACAGGGATACCTCCCTCACAGTTTTCCACAAGGATTTAGATGGACTGCTATTTTCTTTGGCTTTTCTCAGGGAAAATGGTGGGAAAAGGGTATGACTAGACTGCATAATGTGCACTGCACAGAAGTCTGGAAGTTCAGAAGTCTTTTCTGGAGAAGAGTCCTATCACATTAGTTTAGCAGTTTTCCCATGGAGGTCTCCATCCAGGCATCCTCAATATGGAATCAGGACAAAATGTGCAGCTCTGCTGATTATGTAGGACATTTTTTTTCAGCATGTTTTATAAACTATTTAAAGAGTTTCTTCAGCATAAGAACTGTATAGACAGCTACTGAAGTGGTGTACATTTCAGGAATCAATACTGACACCCCCAGGCCATAAAATAAAAATAAGACAAATTACTTTGGTGAATCAAGTTTGTCTAATTTTCTGAAAGGTCTGATTTTATTTAGTTATAAATATGCATTGCATTAAATTTGTCAGCACTGAATATGTGTAGCTCTTATGCAAAAGCTAACAAAACTTTAGTTTATTTCAATGAAATTCACTTAAAAAATATATTTAATTTAATTAAGTCCAAGAAGAAAAATTAATAAACGCCCAAGCATAGTTAAATATTATTGTCTAATAAAGGCCATGTGTAATTTAAAAGTGGCAGTGTATCAAGTAAGAATGAGTTAAGAGACTGATGGCAAAAGTTGGTGTTGTATTGATTTGTAGTCATTCTTGAAATGCAGCCTTTCACTGAAACTATTTTACCTTAACTCCTCTCAGAACGCAAAGTCAGAACAGAACAAGAATGCGGAGCTAGTATGGACATTCCAGATGCCTATTGTAAATTAAGAAGCGGGCCTTTGCTTTCTCTATTCAGAGTAGATGAAAGTATTCACTCTGAACACAAGGCTCATCCCATTCTTATTTTTTATCATACTTCTTCAGATAAAAATTACTGTAGAAAATTTTCCTGCTATCATGCTGAACAACTTTGTTAAGTGTGTCCCTGTGATTTACCATGTGTCAGTAGCCTTTTTTCTTGTCCTAGACTGTATTCTGTAGCTCAGAGACTATTTTGTGTCCTTGGACACCTGGCACGCTATGGTTCTGGTCCGCTGGATCAGGTGCTACTTAATGTAAGGCATTCATTCGTTTAGTGTTATTAAAGACCCTGGCAGCCTAGATAAATACATTCATAGCAGCGGAAGAGTTAGCTAAATGTGTGCATAAAATATTACATTTACCAAATTGCAAAGACCATTGTATTGTGCAAATAAAACAGAAAGAGCCCATAGTAAGGCTTTGCATAGCATACTTGTTTTTTTGCACCACACAAAAATTCCCCAAGCCAAATCTACATTGGCTGCTACAGAAGTCTGGCTTAATTCCTGAAAAGGGAGGCCAGGGCGCTTGTTCAAACAGACCCAGAACCCCTGGCTCTTAGCACAGCTAGCACAAAGGAGATATAACCAGGCCATGTTTTGAAAAGCAACTGTGAAGTGAGGGGTTATGCAAAAGGCATGTATTCTGACTGTCGTCTTGGCAGGGGTGATTTCCAGATCCTCAGTTCCATTGCACTCTGCCTAAATAGAATCAAGCTACTTGAAATTTATGTAACTAGATCCATATTTTCTCCAAAGGTAGCTGAACAATCATGATTGAACACAAGAGTAGGCACAGAAATATTACTTTGTGTTGTCTGTTTATTTTTAATTGCTGTGTAACATGCTGTAAAGTTGTTTTTCGCTTGTTATATTAACACAGAGTCTTGTACTGGTTGTGTCATTTCAGCTTTACTGTCTACGACATAGGAAACACAAGATTTATGAAAGGTCATATTTAATAAATTTTATCTTCCTTGTACACTTTGAAGTTCAATCCTAACTTGGCTGATTGCATAGAAAAACCTGGTTTATATTTGTATTATTCAGAAATATCATTAGTGTGTAGAAGGCAACAGAGAAATTTCCAGTGTCTCTAAATTCTAGAGGCATGGGATAGACTTTGGGCTTCTCCAGATAGTCAAATAGGCTGAAGAAGCATGATCCTATGTGCCTAGGTATTTTGGGGTGTGGTTTTGTCTGTTTGTTTTATGCTTTGTTCATTTTTTAAGAAAGGAAAATGAGCACAATCATCTCATTGAAATACACCATTGATTGCTACAACTTGGCAGCAACTTTAACTCCCCTAGATATCTGAGAATGACAGCCTATGATTTCTTTTTATTTATTTATTTATTTTAAAAATAATAATAATATTGGCTTAGTATTATGGAAAAATCAATTTCAGAATGTGGCTTGTAGAAAAAGAATGTGTTAAATAAAGAGATCAAATAGCGTTTTTAGCAGTAGTTAGTTAAAATCTACCGGAAATAGAGACTGAAAAAAAAAAAAAATCAATAATGTTTATAGGGAAAGAGATGTTTTAAACATTGATAATTAATATAGCAGGTCCTTATGTTGCACAATCCATCATGGCAACTAAGGTTCTTTCACAATGGGTAAATCTCCAGGTAGTCTAAAGTCAGCATAGCTGTTTTATATCATTTCCAGGCTCAAAGCTGAGTATTCATCAAACGTTCTAGGTAGGGAGAGTTTTGTGGTGGGAATAGCCAGAGGCTATCTTCCATTCATGTATTTTTTGAAATATTTGTGAGCATAAAAACCCAAATGTCTTCACATTATTATTGTCGATGTTCTTTTTTGGTGAAATGTGTGTTAACCTCAGCAGCAGAAAAGTACAAAAACAGGTGACCGGATGAAAATAGTAGTACTAATTCTTGCTTCAGTACCAAAATTATTCTGGTACGGAAGTCCTTCGCTCAAATTTCCTCAGAGCTAAAGAAATCCCTCATTTAAAGTTAAGAATGTGCTGAAAAAATATTAATTTTATCCTTGAACCAAAATCAAGAAAATATTGAGTCAAGGTTTAAATGCTATGGACCTAAAAACCGAAATACTATAGAAGCTGGAAAAAATTCTCATTTATTTTGAAGTTAGAGAGACACTGAAATAAAACAGCTGGCAGAAGTTTTCCAGAATAAAGTGAATGTGTGAGAGATGCTGCAAGAAATTGCAAACATGTAGAAAAAACAGCAGTTTATAACACTTTTAGAAACAGGAAAAGGCATACAAGCTTCAAAGAATCGTGCTGAATAAAGGAGACAAATTTCAAATCTATTCAAAAGAGAGAACATTTCAACAACTTTTTAAAGTGGTTCTTCAGTCACAGCTCCTCCTTATATTGTCCTAGTTCTGCTGATTTTCAACAACAATAAACACCTGCCAAAATCAACCTGAAATCTATTTTAGACACAAAATATAAGATTACCAACTGAGTTAGAAGAACAAACCCAACAAAATGCTTTCAAAATTTCAAAACCTATGGTATTTTGGATTCTATCCATATGAAATACTGCTCTTTTTTTTTCAAATGCATGAAAGAATTCACTGGTATTAAACAGCTCTGGGAATTGTCACTGTCATGAAGGAGATTAGTGTCTTGCGCTCTCCTTATGGTATTTTCAACTTCTGAACCAGCCTATGACTAAATTTTTATAATGAAAAATGTTTTCAGTACTAATGCTGACCTCATGTGTCTCTTAAATGCTAAATGAACTTTAACCTTATGAATCTAAAATTTCTTCTGTCGAAACAAAAATCTAATCATTTAGACATAGAGAAAGAAAATACTGGATTTACTAGTATCCAAGTAAAACATTGTCTGTGGAACAGAAAATGAACAGGTGATAACAATATTTACATCTGTCTCTTTTCCTTTTAATTTTGTTAGATTTGTTCCAGCAGGTTTATTTTCAGTTACGGAGAATGCAAAGGAACAGTGTCCCCCAAATTTTTATTTACTCTAGAGAAAGCACTACTGTCTGTTACTCTAAAACTGGAGTTTTGTAACTAGATTAATGTGAACATCTGTTTTACTAGGTAAAATGAGGTGGTTTTGAATATTAAATAATGCCTGTTCTGCCTACTTTGTATTTCTTAGTCATCATTATCAACTACTGCATTTCAGAATTCAAGACGCTGAGGAAGGAAGAATTAGATCCCAGAAAGAATAAACTCTATTCTAAATATTAAAGCTCTAGTTACTCTGTTGACTGTTAATGAAAATATTTATGTGTGCATTCATTTTTTAGTGATTGAGTGGGTACAATGGATACAAACTGAAACAGTAAGTGTCATCCGAAAATAAGCAAACACTTTTTTACTGGGAAGGTGGCTGAGTGCTGGCACAGGTTGCCCAGGAAGGTTGTATAGTCTCACTCCTTGGAGATATTCAAAAGTTTCCTGGTCTTGGGCCTGGACAACCAGCTTTACATGGCCCTAATTGAGCAGGGAGGCTGGACAAAATGACCTTCAGAGGTCCGAATTCAACAATTCAACCATTCTGTCATTGTGGGTATATCTTATGTTTGTGCTTCTGCTTTTCCACTCTTACTGGAAACACCTATTTGCTGTTTCCTTAATGCTTCCTAAAGAGTAGGTAACTAAGAATTGCATACAGCAATTCTCTTTCAGTCACAATACAAGATGAAGAGATAAATTACTCCGTATATCATTCATCTGCCACCATTTTCAATATCATCCCCTGCAGTGAAAACTCTTTAGATTGAGTGAAAAACTTGGTAATTCTGATTAATAGATATTTTGGCTGTAAATCAAAAATAAAATTTGGTTTTGTTTGGTTTGCTTTTCAAATAGTCTTCATAGCTACTACAGTAATATATGAGCAGTGCAGACACAGTTGTATCTGTCTCTTTAGTTCTTCTAAAGTAATGTTTTGAAAAATGTTTCAGAAGTTCATACAAGAGAAAAGTATTTTTCAAAATTCAGGTATTTATTTTAACCGCTTGCATTGGAAATCCTTTGAAAGTTAATCTGGACAGATTCAGAAAACTGACCAAGGCCTATCTCTAAGGTTTTCCCGTCTATTTTCAACATGACACCTTTAATTATTATCTTAGTAGTTGATCAATTTTTATTAATACTAATCAATCTCAATATATTTTTATTTTAAAATGAAAGATTTTTTATTTTAAACCAATCCAGAGTTATCCTTATCTTAACCTTTAACAAGAATGAACAGAAAGCCTCATTTCCATTCAGTTTAGCTTTAACTGATGTTCATTGATCAGATTCTGTCCTGAACTGTTTTTATGACAGTAATAACAGTGAGGAGTTATTGATATGGTTTATCCACTTATACATGGAGTATTGTAACAATGGACTCAGTGTATACACTAACATGAACAATCTGAAGCTACTTTAAATTAAATCAGTAAACCAGAAAAATGAATTAATCTCCATTTCGAAGTGATTTGTTCCAATTCTGCTGTCAGTGGCTGACGATGTACCTCATTACCTCAAGCACTAGCTAACTGACAACCTTTTCTGAGCATTCTCAAAGACAAGGCAAAACCTATCTGCTAATAAAGTCTGAAGTTTCTTCTGTATAGGGAATAGGTCTCCCCGCATTGTGTTTGAGATATGTTAGCAGAAAATGAGTGGGATATTTTAAGACTTCCGTTGTGTATTACTGCTTCATCAGAGCTAGAGACATTGCAGAATGGCCCCTGAGTCAAAACTAATGACCAGATTTTCATTTCCATACCTGATTTATCTTCAGTAGCACTCTCCTGGCCAATTTTTGTATTCCAGGGGAAACTCAGCTGTACTTGCTCCTAAATGTTAACACAATGTTGTCCCATAACTGACTTAAAGCATGCCAGATGGGATGCTTGCCTAGGAACATTCTCGGTGTCCTGTTCTAAGAGAGTCTCTGGATCATTTCTTGAAAGGCCATGATGTATGTCGCTGACATAAGGCAGGCAGGGTCTACTCTTTCAGAAAGCTCTTGTCATTCATATTTCACTAGTTACAGAGAAAAGAGCTTGGAGGGGAAAGCATCACCATTCACATGTTCCTTCAGTAAATTTAGGATCAGTTACACAGGGTTTTCAGGAAAACAGAAAATATTTACTGTGAAATGCTTTCTTTCCCCATGGAGAAAACAGTATTTCAATTTTTCGGTTCATATCTTTTTACATCAGTTTCAGAACTGAATAAATTGTTTTTTGTAATGACACCAGCACCTAAAAAAAACCCCATAGATAATAACACTTAGGAAATTCACATGCTTTCCTTGAGATCTGAAATATGATTTTCCTTTAAAATAATATTTTAAAGGCTTTCACATTCATGCCAAATACTTTGAAAGTTCATATTTGTAAATACAATTTCTGTGGAATGTAATTAAATAGAATAAGACAGAAGTCCATTGTATTAAGCAAAGGAAGACATTGGGGGCACAAATGGGAGGTAAGCTTTCCCTTTTCTTTCAATGAAAGATTAACATGTTTTGTTTTGGATTGAGCATCAATGACATCAATGGCATAGTCTAGCTTAGGTTGTTCTGGATCTGGAGTTTTTAAATATAAATTATAATTTTAAACACATCTTGGAACCCCATGTTTTAAGAAAGTAAAAATTCATGAAGTGCGTGAGGGCTTGTAAAACTATGGCTCACTAAAGGGGGTTCTGTCTACTTCTACTGTCAATTCTGCATAAACTTACAAAAAGTTTCCTTTATTGAACTATATTGTAGTGCAATAGGAGCATGCTCTCACGCTTGTGGAATGTCTTTTGTAAAAAGAAAATATTTTGGAAGCTACATCCATGGAATGAACACAGATTCCAAATCTGACTCTGTCCAGTGAAGATGCTAATCAGAAATGTACTTAAAGTACGGAGTAGAAAGAAAATCGGGAACTCACTCAAGTCAGTGCTGAATTCTTGCAACTTGCCAACAGTTTGGTAAGATTTTTTTCCTGCCAACAGCAATAGGATCATAAGTTCATCTTAGTTCTGTGGCAACAGGCTTGATCTTACTGAGATTCACTGAGTTAGCGATAAATATGAGACCAGCTGTAACCTTAGAAATCAGGATAAACAAAGAGACTGGAACAGGTGAGAATCCTTTTAAAGGCAGTAACATCTTTTTAACGTAACAACTGAACTGATCTTCACTGTTAGAAGTTCTTTCCTCTAGCATTAACTGAGTCTCGTAGCTGAACATCTTATTTAGGCACCGATTCCCATTCACCAGACCAAACACCTGCATTAGTTTAAGGAATAAACCCCTCATCTTTCTGCTTTGTTTTTCTGTCAGAAGTACTGCAATGAGACTGGGGTAATAGAAGCAAATGTGTTTATGCTTCAGTATAGATTAATTGGTACAATTCTGCCACTTCCAGCTTCAGAGGTGCAAACACACTTTTCTTCTGTCACCCCTTTTCAGATTGTCCAGCAAAGTGGTAAATTAAAAACTATCTTTGACCACCACAGCTAGATTTGCCTGGTTTTTGTTTTTTTTTTTAGTGACTCATTGCAATAAGTTCCCTTATTATAAATACATTCTTTAATGTTTCATTTTTTCTTGTATTTTTTCTCTCAATACATAAGACATCAGTCCTGACTGCAATTTTCACCAAAAGGATCCAATGACAGCACAAGTCATGAGAAAGGAAATTTCCAATATAATTTATGCAGAGCTTTTTTCTCTGATATTACGATCAGAAAATTAATCACTTGGTTTGTAAATACTGGCAAATTCATTATGTGTTTTATGACAACGAGGGAAAAAGTTGTGATGCTTGTATTCCCTATTTTTTCCTCTCGTTCAGCTCCCAAAAAGTTAACTTCCAAAGGCAAAAGACTACCCAGCTCCTCTCAGTTAAAAGTGAAGAGGTACACCAGGAATTTGCAGAGGAAAGAGAACAAACTGAAGCTGGTGAGCTGTTGTCTCCAAGTCTTAAGTTGTATTATTTCTTTCTCGGAATATCTACACTTTCATGAACAAGATTAATGATATATTTAGGGCCTTGTTGCCACAGATCTAAAGCACTTGGACAAAATTAAACACATCAAGCCAGGTCCTAACCAGTCTTTCAAGGAAGCAACAACAGCTTGCGCCAGCTCAACATGTAATGTTTCCTTTGGATGTTTTTAAGCATAACTTACATTTTTTTTGTTTGAATATCTAGTGATTTTCTTCCCTCAAAGTGCAGCTAAACTAGCCTATTAATACCAGAAGAGCAGGGAAAAAAAAGTTTCAAAACTGTGTTCAAACCTGCTCCTGCATGAGATGCTCAGAACCACTGCATGTGGGCTTGTATGTTCTCTTGCTTCCTTTGTATGAAATTGCTTGGAAACAGAACACAGTTGAAACAAACACTTCAGTAAGCTCCTTGAAATGACCCAAAGCCAGACATTTTTTTTTATTTTTTTTTTTTTGCTAAGGGGTTGCAAATACTTAGATCATATTACCGTTGATAGCAGTTTGTTTTGTTTGTCTGCCATAGCTGCAGATGACAGAGATCCAAAACCCATTTACTTGAATAGACTTTGGATTGACCGTGGGGAAAGGATTTCTACTGTAGATAGGAATGCTAAAAACATAATCATTTAAGGCTCCAGTTTCAGAAAAATGTTTCCAGCCTCTCTCTCTGTCTTGCACATACACTCATTTGCTTAGGATCAAGTTCTCTCTCCTTTGTTCATGCTAGATAACTATAAAACCACCAAAGCCATTCAAAGAACAAGGTGCAGTCCATTGTGGATAAAGCTTTAAGTACTTGCCTAGAGGTGGAAATTTTCCCTTCAGGCCTTGCTGAAAAGCTATCAGGCACACCCTCAAATGAGGTCAGCAGATTCCCATGTGTTTTTACATGCAACATCGTCATAAAATCACATTAAGCTGCAAAGTCAGGTACTCTGTGGCTAGAGTATGCCAGAACCAGTGTTGTCTTTTCTTCACCAGATAGAAACAACCTCGCCTCGGGCTGGCTGTGCTTTTCCAGGACCATAAGTCACAGATGCAGAGTGAGTGGTCCAGACAGCACTCACCAACACATACATGCCTCAGACTTCCTCAGAACAGCTGAAAACAGGATTGATTCAGTGACCAAGAAACGAGCACCAAGGCACAGCAGCCAAGTAGCTTGTTGCTATCAATCATTTATTTTCAACTTTCAAAAGAAAAGAAATAATTTAAGAGGGCCAGGGGTGCATGAGAGGAGGAGAGTAATGGGGAGAGAGAGAGGAAAAGGGAGAAAGGAAAGGGAGATCTGACTCAGTCAGTGAATCATTTTTTTTTTTCTCTGAACAAAAGTTCAGACTTAGGAACAATTGAAGATCTTCTGAACTGAGAACTTAAGTATCCCAAGGAGACAAATAGTAATTTTCAGTTTCATCTTCTTTTTTTTTTCTGTGATAATCCAAACAAGTCATCTTTATGGGATTCATTAAATCCACGTATTTCTATGCTAACCAGATAATATAAATTAACTTGGAATGGGAAAAAAAAAAGGAATAAATTAAATATATTTTGCAAACACAAAGATAAAATTTCATGCTGAACACAATGAACGCAATTTCCAGAATCACCTTAGGTTACACAGAAATTGAAGACATGCAAAGGGACTGAAGCCCTTACAAGGCGACTTGGTGCATCCATCAGGACTTGCCAGGAATTCTGTAGACTTAGGTGCTCTCCTGGCTCTGCCACTGGCCCACTGGAATAATATGGACTAGCCACTTCCACTTCTTCCAGTTTACTAATGCCCGTTTGATTCACTTCAGGATTGATGACAGAGAAAATTTAAATGAGATATTTTTCACTCAACACTTTAAATGATGTTGCTTTAATGCAAATGAACCATGTTATTAGGACATGTGACACATGACAGTCACTGGAGCAGACAGGCGTAGGAAATCTGAGGCTGAAATCCGTCTCACAAAGACACCTAGATTTACATGCCAACATGTGAGTGAGGTAAATAAAGATCTAGTCACTGGAATGTGGGGAGCTATTTGGGATGAGACTTGTGCACAGACAAAGGAAAGCAGTGTCAGTGGATATACTCTGAGGTAGCCCACCTTGCCTCCAACTGCCAGAATGATATGGATGTCCCAGAAGTGCTGCTTCATAACTGCCAACCCCACGAAACTGAATGAGTTACAAAGACATTAGATGTCCAAGTTTAGTCAACTGAATATTGACTCAAATAAGTGTTTACTTTGAAGATACTTCAGGATGAATCAAATAGTCCCTGGGTGTCACTGACTGTGCTGTATAAGGACTCAGTTCGGTTGCCCTTAAATTGGGATGTTTAGTGCCATTTAAGATGCCTTCAGGTGTCCTACCTGGACTCCAACTGACGGTCCAGAAGGGCTCATTGTTTCCATGGGTCCTGTGTCTTACCTCTCTCATCTATGTGTGCATTTGTGATACCGTATGGCAGCCATTCCAAATGGCTCTAGAAGGTTGTGCGGGGTTAACAAATGACAATTACTGTAAGTTCAGATGCTTATCTCAGATGTAGACACATTTAGATGCCTCAGACTATGAAATGGGTGTTATTTTACAAATCCCAGTATGATTTAAGTTTAAGATTGGTGTCAAGTTTCTCTGCAAGGGCACAGAAGCAGCTCTGTGAAAGCACAAAGGTGGAATATGTGGCATTTGCACCATTTGGGAACCGAAAATCAAAATATTCAGCATGTGATAATCACCTAAGTTAAGAAGCAATAGAACTGTAGTTTCTAGCACTAAATTTGTGTCTGTAAATTGTAGCTAGAACCTCAATTTGACATCAAAGCAATTTTTGAAGTCGGATCCCAATTCACCATGGACCAATGACCATTATTTTCTCTATTCATGGACCTGTTAGCAATTTGGATACAGTTTTAAGTAACTAAGGTAAGAACAGGTGTCAAAATTTCACAGTCTGCATACTTCAGTTCATAGATGTTTTCTATCATTTTAGACTGCTAAGATTTATTTTTGTTCAGGACTCTTTGTGAAAACTTTCTTTTGAAATACAAATTTCCTGCAGGGTTTGTTTTTCCATTTCTGAATCTTTATTAACAAGTATGTCACAAATGTACTCCCATTCTTATCACTTCTCTCAGCAAAATAAAGAGAATGGATTTGGATAACTTTAAAAAACTCCTGGTTTTATTCTATATATTATTTCGTGAAATAGTACACTGTTTGAAACCAAAGCTTTCTGATAAAAAGCCGATGTATCTATTACATTCTGGTGACAGTTAAAATTACAAAGATACATACTTTCAGTACTGTGAACTATATGTGAATTAAACATCTGTCTAGTATTATAACATCAATATAAAAAAAAACTATTAGAGCATCAAATTATCATCTTGCAAAGCTGGGAGACTCATTCTGTCTCTGGGGACTTTCAGATATTAGTCTGATGCAATACTTGTTCTTAGCCAAGAAAACTCTGTGCTACTTTCTTTGTTTCATTATGTATAAATATTTACATGCATTGTTTATAGACTATGTATACTAAGCAAAGCCAGATCTGATTCACAGCTGTGAAACTAATTATGTTCTATGTACAGCGGATTTCAGGGAAAATAATTTTATATCAGTACTCTGACTCTTCACAGTGTTTCTTTTCTTGTGTGATAAAGCTTTAAGGCCAGGGAGCACAACGGATGAATTAAATCTATGATTATGTAACAGGCTCAAAGAACAGAAGATTAAAGGTACAAGCAAACAAAAGAGAATAATAAATGAAAATATATATTAAAACATAAACTTGTAGCTTTCAAAATGTAAGTCAACAACTTAATGCATTAACTGTTTGTCATAAGAAAGACATTTACCCTATAAACTGTTCCTTCAGCAACCTCCTCTGATGCAGACAGCAATGCACAACAATGGAAAGTCAGCAGTCCTGCCTGGATGTGCAGGTGAGGGGAGCTCAGATGGAAGAAGGTCAGCGGGTACTTCTCAAAGTGTGGATCCAGACTGTGAACAGCTTCTATACATCATAACAGCAGCAAATGCTTTTTGATGGTTTATAGTCTGAATTGCCGTTTATAGAATTGTGCCGTTGGTGATTTTCTAAAATTACTCTGACCACGAGGCAGTGCAAACCAAAGGGGTTAAAATTTGGTTTTCTTTTACAGTCAAGGAAATAAAACAAGGTCTCTCTTCAGCATCAAGTAGTTAGCATCTTTCTAAGAAATCCTGGGAAGGGATCTGGTGGCCCCCTCTAAAACAGTTTGCGTCAGCAGGACTCCAGTCATTCCTCTCCCTAACCACTAGTTACAGAGTAAAGCTTCCTCCTGCTTTCTCTAATCAATCCTTCTTGTGAACCCAGTTCCAGTGTGTGAAGAGGGGGTTATAAGCACGCAGGGTCCCCGCTAGTCCTTCATTACAGTCTTCTGCTGAGAAACAGATTGGGCATAGAGAGACTGATGGGAACGATCTGAGCCACAGAGTATTGTGTGAGATGAGTAAAATCATTTCACTACCAAACACCTATATTTAAAAGAAACAAAAAAAAATCACATCTGAGACCAGAAGAGGGTTTCAAGCACTAAGCTATAGTTTAATAGAAATTCTTAACTGCAGCCCTGAGGTGGACACTGAAAGGTTTTGATGCAAGAATCTCAAACAAACTTTGTGATGTCTTTCCCATTTCCTATTAACTGTCTTAGTGCTGTTCAGCCAGTTTCAGAGCCTGTCTCCAACTGAGTACACAGGATACAGAGTGGAGATCTAACTATGCATTGTGAATTCCAGCCCCATGTTTATGGTACTGCCTAAAGGCAGTGCAGTGCTAAGTTGAATCAGCTCCTCACTCTTACCTGAAATTCAAGCAAACAAAAAAACAAAAAAAAAAATGTTTGACTCATTCAGCATTGGACTTCAGCAACTCTAAACATTTTTGAGAATTAATTTTTTTGTGCTAACTTTCTGTTTAACACTTTTTAGAGGAAGATCTAGATTACTCGTTGCAAAATATTAGAGTGGAAATTATCTTAAAAATAAGAGTAAATCATAAACGTAACAGCTGAAATTTGCAGAACTCGTTGTTCTCCTAAAGATATAAGCCCACGTAGGGAACAAGAGATCATTAAAGTTAATATTTTTCCATTCCATCTATCCATACTAATTTTAGGATTTTACTGCTTTAGACTTTTGAAGCCAATATATACTGAAATCATGATGTGCCATACAAAACAGAAATTGGAACATGTTTATTTTTTTGGCTCATGACAGTTAAGTAGGTGAAATCATCCTGTTTTAATTACAAAGCAACTCCCCCTCAACTATGTTTCTTATGTTTAATGTTTTTCCGCCAATAAAATGCAAAGTATTATTAATACATAGAAAAACTTATGTCATTTATTGAGAAAGAAGAAATATATTTCCTGTCTACTATGTCTCTAAATATTGTTCACTTTTCTAATTCAAACAATGCCACGGAGTTAAAAGTAGCTTTTGCATAAAGCAAGATTTGACCTCATTTAGATTAATCCTGAAGAAGGTATTTAGGGAAAATTAGTAACATACTGAGAAATGTTAGTCTGAAGTCACAGGGCAGGAAAAATAGGTTGTAGCAGCCACCTTCATGGTAAAACTACATTTCATTTAATGCAAGTAAGATGAGCTACTCAGAAGCAGGTTATGTTCTCCATTACACTGGAAATATCCCTTCAAACTGAAGAACTGTCCCCCATCCTACAAATATTCATTACATGTTTTTGATATACAACTTTAAGTGCCAACCGATATAAAAGACATTAGGTCAAACACTTGTCATAACTGTTGTAAAAGCTTGTATCCTGAAAGTGCCATTTCTTGGGCTTAGAAAATATGTAATTCTACTTAGGAGTGTTGATTTATTCTGCAAACACAAATGTCATTGGTATTCATTCAGAAGGACAGCTGTCAGAGAAGAAGGAGTTATATTATTTTCTTTATGTCTATCTCGGTGCCAAATCATATCCTCAAGGGCAAGACATTTGGATTCAAAGCTCCTTAAAAGTGAAGTCCACTAGACATTTTCCTCTTTCAGTAAGAGACCCTGAACTACCAAGGTCTTAAGATGTTGCCTGCTCCTCCTGGTGGAGCTTTTGAAACAGTCTCTGCCTGGAGATGGAGCAAAACTTACTTGTTCCAGCCTGTGAGCACACTCTTCACCTGGGAAGTCACTATTCCCACTATTTTTTTTTTCTGTTTTTTTTTTTTACATGATTCTTACTTGTATAACAAGCATAAACAGCCCTAGAGAAGGAACTAAAATTTGCAATCCTTTGCTGATGTCCAGAGTGTGAAATCATATTCCTTACTTCACATTCAACAAATTTTTGAAGATTTCCCTGAAAAACAGAAGATAAGATGTTGACACTTTCAGCAGCAGGAAAAACACTGAATTTCATATGACCTGGAACAATGTTTCAACTGCTGCTTTGTTAATGACTCTTTTAATCATAGAAGAATAGAATAATTTAGGTTAGAAAAGACCTTTAAGATCATCGAGTCAAATCATTAATTTTTGTCCTGATTTGTTTAGAAAGGGATAGTTTAAGGAGCTTTCCAGGCCGTGAATCCTAATCTCAAATACGGTGAAACACATGAGCCTCTGTAACACAAAATCTCTCTTTTCCTCAAATATGTTATTAACAGATGTCTGCCTCCTGCACACTCTACAAACTGCTTACAGGTGGCAAGGAAATTGTTTTAAAACACTATAACAAAGACTCAGAGTAAGCATGTACCGCCTACTTAAAGAAAACTTAGAAAATCCCCAGAAAGTCATCACAGAAGAATAACACAGGGCATTAGAAAGAGAAGGGCATTCTTCAAGAAGTGGAAAATGCTTTCAAGCAACAGAAGTGGAATTAAGCATAAACTCTGGCAAGTCTAGAACAATATAGGCCAAAAAAAATTTTGTTGAATAATTGCATGAGGAATAAAAACTACGAATAAAACGTGTTTAAACATATCAAAAGCAGGAAGCCAGTCAGCTTCTCTTCAGGGCTGATAGATGACATAAATGGTAAAAAAGACTTTCTCCAACAAGATGCAGTCATAGCAGAAATACTAAGTGAATTATTTACATTGGTGTTCACTATAGAGGAACATAGGTAAGCTCTGACACTGAGCTTTTCCTTATGGCAGACAAATCCAAGGAAATAACTCAAACTGAAGTGTGCTTAGAAGAGTTTTAGAGTTCTGATCAGCTTTTTATCATTGATATCATGAAGAAAGCAAAATAGTTTCCCATTGAAAATTCAAAATCAGATTATATTCGACATTGTCAGAATAGCTCAAACCAGCTCAAATGCTGAAAGACTGAAAGTGCTGAATGAAATGGTGTGTTTTCAAAGAATCTGTCAGATGAAATCCATGAAACTGCACATTAATAAGCCTCTTTTGTCTTGAACTAAGCAACCGAACTGCATAATATACCACATGAATAAATGTGATGTAACAGGGAATACTCAGCATGAGTTTTGCTGGGGGAAATCATGCCTTACAACAGACCATTTGAGAGAAACAAGGATCACAGGTGAGCTACCTATTATACCATACCTGGATTTTGAAAGAACTTTCAAAAAGTTCCTCATCAAATCATGATCATTAGCAATTAGAGAAAAATAGGATGCTAGTAAAGACAGAATAAGAAATCTTGTACCACTGTAGAAACCTGTGGCAAACACAGGCCATCCATCCTATGTAAAGTGCTCCTCACCATCTCCCTCTCCAAACATATATAGTAAAACTTGTAAAGGTATAGAGGAAGATGAGAGGTAAAGAATGTTTTCCATATGAGGAGATTTTAAATAGACTAGAACTCTTCTTAGAAAAAGAAGGAACTGAAAGTGATTTGATAGGTTGTAAAACCATGAATGGGCTGGAGAAGGTGACTGGGGAATAATCATTCACTGCATTTTATAACACGAGGATGAGAAAGCACCAAGTAGAATTATCAGGGAGCAGGTTTGAAGGAAGTGAAAGGAGTACTTCTTCACACAACACCTCATTATACTGTGGAACTCACTGCCACAGATTGCTTGCATTGCAGGAAGTGTAAATGGGTTCAAAAACACATTAAACAAATTAAGGATTGGAAGATCCATCAAAACCTAATAAACCCAATGATGTGGTGCAATCTCCAGTTTGAGAAAACCTCAACAAGATATGACTGGAAGCTGCATGGCCGTGCAGTTACCACATCATTTGCTGACCACTATCAACAATGTGATATTGGCAAGGATGAGTTTTAAATCTGACTAAATCCAGATGTTTTTATATTCTTAACTTTTCTCACAGTTCCCAGTGTGTTCTCATTACCCTGAGCACAGTTCTTGAGGTACATTACCCCTATGTTCAGTCTTTAGTGACCATCTTCATCTGACTTAGTTTATTTGGGCCTGTATTTTGCACATGCATATCATCATTCTTCTTAGACCCTTGGATTATACCTATGAAGAGAAACTGACATTTATTTTAGGTCAAATTCATCCAACCAGGACCATATTTCTTTCATTGGAAGTAGATGTCTATTTCTCTTGACCACTCAGTTTTTTAAATTATGCATCTTAGTTTTGGGTAGGACAGATCTAGATAGTAGATTAGTTTTAGATTCCCTTACCTCTATTAAAATAAAAGGGGGGGGGGGGGAGGAGGAGGAAGTGGGCAAGCAGAAAGAGATGAGAAAAAAGATGAGATGATATCTAGAAACAGAAATGTAGTATTTTTTTAAATGTTTAACACATTTCCACATGTGACAATTTCAATATTTAATTTTATTTTTAACTCACCTTCTCCAGTCTTCTATGTTTGAATAATATGAATAAAACACTGACAATTATTCATCTGTTAACAGCTTTCCTTGTCACTGGACTGCAGAGGAATGCTACTGAAAGGAAAAAAAAAAAAAAGTCGCAGTTTGTAAGGAATTTAACTGAAAGTACAATGATTTTTTTTTTCGTATTTAGTACAGAAGATCCAACAATCTAAGCAGAAACTGTAGTTTTCAACATATTTTTCATCATATGCATTGCATTATATTCTAGATATCATATAGTATCTGTATACAGATCATTCCACAAAAATTATTCCGTATGACCAGCTCAGAAATAGAAAACAGCAAATAGTCTATTAAACACCTAAGAATAAGATAGACTACATTAACCTGAAGATATTGGGTTTGTTTAAAGAACAGAGATCAGTTTCCTGAACAGTCGTATTGCTTTAAATATGGAAACTAAATGCATTCAAAAGATAAAAAACACTTTACTTGACTATTCCAGAAAAAAAAAAAAAAAAGAGACCAAACCACAATAATGTGGTTTAATTATGCTAGAATGTCACCAAGTAATATAAGATCATGACCCTTGTAGGCAATAAATCACCATATTTTCTGTATTGCTTTCAATTGGTTAGATATCCCATGAGCCTCATCTTTACTGTTTGATTCAGGCACATCACTGTCCTCCGCTTGTACAAGAGTTCAGGAAGGCATATGCTTTTCAGCATATAGGGATAAAAGGGATCAGACAAATAGAGATTTCCTCTATGCTGTAACTTCTTTAGGTCATCGCTAGCATTTTCGGGAGGACTCTTCTGATTCCAACTCCAGCTCAATGAGGAACTGGTGAATGACTGATCAGTCTTTTAGAAAATGTCAATTTTCTTCACTGAGACCAATACTTATGTCATCATATTGCTATCAAAGAATGCAAGAGAGGCATCAGCTTTTGTAGAATATGCTTTCATACTCACTTCACAGGCAAGCCCAGCCTCATCTGAAGCAAACCAGTAAGTCACTAAGTCACTCTTACAGACTATGAGTATTCACCCCAATGAACGAATTTACATATGCCTGTGTTCCAGGGCCTACAAGAGTCTCTTTTATGCCCTGAAGCCAGTTCCTAAAGTCTGTCACCCATAAGTGAGGTAATATCTTACATTCTTTCACATATGGATATAATTTTAAACTTTGGTAAAAAAAACATCTATTTACAGAAAAGTGTTCTGATTTTCATAGCTTCTATACAATAAGCTTTTACCAAGGTTTTCTAGATAAAAATTTAAGCCTGAAATGGGCAAAATTCTTTAGGTATTTCAAAACAACAGATTAAAATTACCTATTCTTGAAATCATTGGCATACCTTTGTGTTTTGGGGTTTTATTTTTGTGAGCTAGCTTTTGTGAGAGACATTCTGCCTCTACTATGTCAAAGTTAAAAAAAAAAAAAAAGGTATGCTTTGATAACAGCCTGTCTTTCTTGCTGTTGGGATGCTGTTACTTTGTGTTTCAAAGAGTTGGAGACTGAGAAAAGGTGTTCCCTTTCAGTACTCAAATTTCATGACACACTGTTTGGGTTTTTTTTCCTATCACATGGGAAAACCCACTCAAGGGAGAGGATATATAAGAGTACAACTTGCAGTTACTCTGAGATGACAAATACCATCATGAAACAAAAGAAATTTCCCATTAAAATAAACCACATGTCAGATTTCAGCTCAGATTCAGCCAGCTCTCTACTAAGGAAATATGCCTTAGCTGTAGATCACGGAGTAAATACATATCTGCTTTACTCAAAGTGGCCCATAGAGAAACAAACAGAAATATGAGCTAGCGCTGACTATGAGAATAAACAGAAAAGCATTCCAGGAACAGACTATCTCATGCTTTTACCAATATACTCCTGAAATAAAAAGATGCACACATCTCCTTGCCTTAGGCAATGCTTAATTACCTTATATCAAAATAAGCTGTGGAATTCAAGGCTAAACATATCCAGTGGATGCTGGACCTCATACTGCTCAGGATATTCCCTGTCACTGGATGTAAAAAAATCATGAAGAACTGAAGCTTGTCACAAGGTTCAGCGAAATAGAATTAATTTCCTTTGTTATAGCTAAACAGATTTCTCAGAGACGTCTTTTTACCCAATTAAATATACTAAAAAATAGATTTCAAGAGTAAAGTAAATACTGGAAATGGGGAATAAAAAATAATAGAAAACTCCCCTGTTACAAGTAATTAGCTTTCTCCATCCTTTAATTAAGCAAACCAGGGAGGTATGCTATGTGCTTAACATTGAGGTTAGTCCCCTTAGACTGACTCCATTCCCACAACAAACAATGTTGAAGTGCTTAGGAATTCTTTGATGGCTATTTTTTTCCTTAGTACTACATTGTTTCAACAAAAGGAAAAGATTCATCAAAAGTGTATATATTAACAAATTTTCTTTGGGCTAAGTTTCATGTCTACCAAGAAGAAAACTCAGAGCAGGAATGCTATTACTGCTTCTACCTCCCCTATCTTTCTTTCACTCTCCCTTAATCATACTTCATTCTCAATTTCATAAAATCTAATTTTTTCTTGACACAGACATTCAACAAAATCTACACAATGATTGCTTTCAGGTCAGCCTGCTTTGGTGTAATTCCTTAGATACACACTGGGGAATAAAGTATTCCAGAAAAAACAGGTGAACTAACTTTCCTGATGTGAGAAAAAGAAGTCTTGAATGGCTGACAGGGTTTCAGGCCTGAAATTTGAAATGTCCTAGCTGTAAGGTACATCTCATCCTTCTTGGATTAAAAGTCAAGATTACTTTTTTTCTAAACTATGCATTTAATTCAATCCAAAACCCAATCATGAATAAATTATATAGGCCTTATTAGGTCATCAAATGTTCTTTTCTCAGCTGAAGTATTTGAACAGCTTTTAGGGAGTTGTTCTGTGAATGGGACAATCATTATCCACACACTTCATTGCAAAGAAATAGGAATGAATTGTTGGAGGGATCCTAATCCATATGTAAAGCTCTCACTCCAGTTGAAACAAGCCCTGTATAATAACAGACATTAGAGCAATTCTGTTTGTGGTCTTCTTTAGTGAAAAAAAAAAAACAAAAAAAAAAAACTAAGCACAAAAACAAAAAACAAAAGCAAAGAAGCCCAACTCACACATAGTTATATTGCACTGTAAAACTGAACTAAATAACTAAAATAATTTCTGGTGAAACTGAATTTAAACAAAAGTCAGACAAGGGAAAATGACTATTGTATCTTTAATGGATATACAGTGGTGCTTCAATGATCACTGTCATTGCAAGGCTATACCTGTGAACAGCTGGATGGCAGTAAAAGTGTCCATTTCTATTATGGTATTGACTTTACATTTCTTTAAAAGATCCATTTGGTAACAGTTTTACTGTTTTATATTTTTGCCACAAACATACACTTAATAGTAGCGCTTCTAGCTAGATATCTTCGGTTTAAACTTAAATGGTAAACGTTTACTTAATTTTTAAAATATTATGTTTATTACTTTTTAAAAGTACACATACACTCACTGATCCTTTTTGGGTCAACATTTGATGAATATAAAATTTAATTTTTTAAGCAGAATCTGCACAAACCACATGTGCTTTGGATATTCATTTGGTTCCCTGCTTCAGGATGTTTTATGCAACCCATTTATCTATTCATTTGGGACAAATTAGGAGAATCAGCTATATAGGTAAGGTATGGTATGGAAGTCATATAAGGTAGAAATATTTGTATAGATAATGCTTTCAAGGATAGGCTGAATTTCCAAGGTTTTTGTTCAGTTATTGATTAAAAATATTTTCTTCTTGATTATTCGTAATAAGTTACCTACATTCTTTTTCATAGTCTTCAGTATGTATTCCAATATGGGATATCTCAAAGCTGTGAAATGTTAACAGCCCCTCTGCTTATTGCTAGGTAGGCACAGATTAATTCCTGCAGGAGACATCTCACTCTGGGTAACTCATTTGATGCTATCAACACCAGTTTCATCCTCCTGCAAAACTGCTAAGATTCTCACACTTGTTTGTCATTGGAGGCAGTGCTGGTATCCACAGCATTTTTACATGGATTTTTCACTTGTGAGGATGAAAAAATAAAATATTCATTTGAGATTGCTTTAAGCATGAGATATATTTCCAGAACTCCATCAAGCCAGAGTAGATTTAAATATAAAATTGTAAATCAAGATACTAAAGTCACAAGCAATAATGAAACACAAATTATGATGCTTTATTTATTCCCATGAAGAGATCAGCTCCAAAATAAATTGTAGAACTTGCTGAACTATGACTAGGTAGATCATGTGATGGCTCCTTTGCCCAGAGTGACTTTCCCCTTGAATGTTATCACTTCCTCAACAAAACATTTAAGCTTGATCCAAAACAGAAACCATAAAATTTTATATTCTTGTAATCTGTGATTCTGGCCCACAGTAAAAAATAAAAAATTAAAAATTACTCATAGTCTAAGGTACATAATGCTCCAAAAGTCTTTAAATTATATGCTGACTAAAACCTGATGAAAACTGGATATAAAGACATTTTTCCTTCCACATATTTCAACTTGCATTGCATCCCATGATTCCCTGTATTTGCCAAATTTTATATTATGTTTGGTTTTACCTCTCATAATTATTTGGAAAATGAATATTTCACATGAATATCATGACGTATTTCTTTCTCTTCCGTATCCCACAGACAGCAAGTCATCTGTCTCTCTTTTTTCTCTCCTATATAATAGATAACTTAGCACTTCTCCTGCAAATACCTCCTCCTCATCTTTGTTTCACAGTTACCAACTATCTTTTCTCCCCAAAGACCTAATTGATAACATGTTTTTGAGGATTGGGCCATTTCAGACCTGAAAAAAGGCTTCTGTGCTGGAAATCTTATTTATTCCAGCTATCTCAGTTGCTCTCATAAAAGTGTTCCCTTACAGGAATCTGTCTGTCTCAGTGAGGACACCAATTCACAAATAAAAAAAAATCTGGTTTCTGTTATCCATTAGTCTATCTTTTATTTTTAGCTCAATAGGAAAAAAAAGAGATGAAATGTGCCTAGCAACTAATATAGTACTAGTGTAATGTGGTTATCACAGTATAATTGGCAACTAATCACATACCACTAAGAATAAATAATTCATAACTTTGTGAATAACCACTGAAATTTAATGTATTCACAAATACAATGATCACCAATAATTACAAGTAGAAGTATACAGAAGTTCGTATCAATGATTTAGAAAATAAAAGACCAACTTTTCAAAGAACAACCCAGTTGAGCTTAAGCCGATAACAAAAACTTGGAGGAGTCACCATTACAATTATAACTGGAGTTGTATGATTTCACCTTTTTTTTGGTATTATATTTCAAAAACTCTTTGTTGAAAGAAATGGCGTGATGGAGACAAAAGTGATGAATGCACTGAAAAATTGCTTCCTGTCATAAATGACTTTACAAACCTACTGGGAAATTTTTCATGTCTACATCTGGTAGATGGTGACTAATGCAGGATAATCAAATTAGAAATCATTCAGCCAATAGAGACTAGTGACCACACGAAGGTCCAGTGACTAAAGCAAGATTAGAAGTTGATATGTGTAAATCACAACTGATTCTAATCAGAACCAGATGCCTGATTTCAGACAGGTCTTCATGGACAAGATGCCAAAGAAGATTAGAAATAATTGAGTAGATGGAGACAATGAAATGCAGACTACATTATAGTACAAAAAAAAAAAAAAAGACAGAATTCTATGCAAGTAGGTACATGTAGTTTAAATGCACAGTGTCCACAGAGAATATGTATAACAATAAAAAAAAAATTTCTACCTGATGATTATGTAATTTAAATAAATAATATTTAGTGTGCACAGCATGTGTAAGCTTATTGTGAAATTGTGTAATAGTTTATTAAATTTGACATATGAAATAATATTCCCATTCTCTGATTTTCCATGGGCTAACAATATCAGCATCAAGCATTGGCTATTAATTTTTAGACTAAAATTATACTTTTGAGAATTATATATTGTCCTAAACCAATTCTAAACTGTAAATTTATATTTTTAAATGTTCTTACCAGTAAATATCGGTTAAAAATAATGGGATAACTGCAAAATGAATTTGTTGTGGCGTTTATTTGTTTTCTTCTGTAAATTTTACTGCAACTCCATGGAGCCTTTCTATTATTATTTATATGTATATTTGGTTTTATTTTACAGGTGCTATGTAGAATGTGTATCAGTGTCTAATAAAGAATATAGGAGTGAAATAAAGGGGCAGTACAATTTTTTATATTCTAATCATTTTCACAATCCATTGTCATAGTTTAGGGGTACTGAATATAGATATGTGTTTCCATCAGTACTCTGCAGACTAAATAGTAAACATACAACATCTCCTACTACTACCTTATTCACATAGGCACAGAGAACTAAATATCATGAATAATATGTTGTATTACACAGGTTGGAATTTATGCAGTATATCTTAAATAGAGAATGTTCTAAACATTTGCCATAGAAGGATTTCTAGAGCGAGCAGAAGACAATAACACAATCTATAAAGCCATGATAATGTTTTACCGGTAATTAGCACAATAGTGAGCACAGAGAAAAGAAGTCTGACATTCAAATAACTGAGAGATTTTAGCAAAGTGCTTGTGAAAAGCTAGGACATAGGTTTATTTTACTAAATGAGATATTTTTAAGATTCTTTACTTTTTAGTTCTTTTCTACTTTTAATCAGGTGATTTTTACAGACTCGGATTGTTTGACAGCTTCTCAGTCTGAATATTGTGTGACTCATTACACATTACTCACGCTTTCTGATTGTCCAGTTAGGTCTCATATGGCTCCATCACCTGTCTGGATGACTATTTTACAAATGATATTTGCCGATCTTTAATCATGATTCTGTACGTAAATACTCCTGTGAATTGAGATTTAGAGGAACACAATACACAAACACTACACTGATATAAATGTTTTTCTAAGCCAAACAACAATTCAGACAAAGCAAGAGCTGGTGAATATTAGTAAAAATGTGAATCAGAGGCTTTTCTGCAAACTGAGTGGGTGGGGAAGTTTAACAGAAAGGACTGAGCTTACAATAGTTACACCTTTACGTTTGCTGATTGAAAAGGGGCATAAAAAAAAATCAAATGGATTTTTCCACCAACATCTTTTACCTAAATGTTCTTTATTGATTTTAATGGTAGAATCTTCAATATGGGTTTAGGTATAATGCAAAAGTTTGTTTCAACTATCACACTTATAATATGCTTGGAATCTTTGCACGTAAATGAGATGACATTTGAATTGCAATTCTGCACCACTAAAAACAATGTCAGTAAGAGCAGGCTCAAGCTGCTGGCTGCTATTAGAGCACATATAAGTCATGTATGCTAAACATAGTGTCACTAATCCAGGGATGAAATCATACTCCAGTGCAGAAAATAGGAACTTCAACTTACCCAGCCATATACAATAGTTTCCTAAAGATCAAGACAAATGTTTGTACTTCTACCGTTTGTACAATGGCTGATAGATTAAGAAAAAAAAAAAAAAGGAATTTGTGTGAGTATATATAGGATATATTTAGAAGGATAAATTCATGACTCAAAGTACATGTGTAATTGACATCTAAGTCCTTCTCAGCTTCTGAATGCAAACACTTAGAAGCAGGATAAATTAGCAAAAGCAGAAAGTATATTGCACACATTCAACAGACAGGATTTTTCAGCATTAAAAACTCCACATTTTGTTAATTCTTTGAATCAACAACATATGTTGTTTACTTATTGTTACATCTTGCAGAAAAAATAAAGTTGGCTTCAGCAAATAATGAGCAGATGAATTTTGAAGGAAGAGGACTGTGTGGCTACAATTACAAATACCAGACAGTAATGCCATTATACTGTGGGCTTAAGGTTTTTCCACAGAAAAATAATAGCCTACTAGGAGACAAACAAATTAGCTGATGATGGACCTCCCTTCCACAACTAACCTTTAATCCAAGACAGTTCATTTAACTAATAAGGAATCATCTTCTTGTACTACTACGATAATATGAAAGTGATGTGGAACTGATAAGCTGAAAAGAGTCAGTCAAGTTTTTGACCTTTCTCAGAAGTGCCTTTAACGTCAGCTAGATGAGAATGTGAGGACTCAGTCTTTTGGGTAAATCTCCAGTGATGTAGCCCCTACAAAGTCTCAAATAACTTCCTTACTCATAACAGGCACTTCAGTCTGACTCACAAAACAGACTAGCATGTACGTTCAACTCTTAGTAGTGGTTTGAGTTCCTCTCACTTAGCTTTAACCAGCTTAAATATAGGGGTCTAAACTGAACTAGTCATTCCAAGATCCCCACATAATTTTCTAAAATTTTCTCAGTTTCTGAATTTTCCTTGTGAAGTCCTTCAAATTCTAAAGGATGTGCTCTTTTTTGAATAAAATATCATAATTTACTTAGTGGCTATCTCATACTTTACTCCTTTTGGACTCACAAAACAGGAGTTTTCCAGCCTTTGACATCTGTTGACCAGCAGTTTCAGAGTATATGCAAATCCTCACAGAGGCAAAGAAGGATGAAGTGTTGCCATTTTTCTACAAAAACTTTTTTTTTCTATTTGATTTCTTAGATGATGGAGCACTCAGCTTTTTATTACACTGCCACATGATAAGGTTTGAACTCACTTTCTTCACATTACTAGGACTAAGAAGAAGTAAATGTGTTAAGTAGTAAGCTCTTTGGAGAGAGGGCAAAAAGAAAGAGAGAGAGAACACAGATTTCCTCTCTTCTTCTAATTTTTCTCAAGCTTGTCTAATTTTCACAAAATGAAATAAGAGTAAGCCAAGAAACAGGTGAGGGTATTTTGCCCTGACGGCCATGGAAACAAGTGTGAAAATATGTCTAAAATGTAATGTAATTCTAACCAGAATTTGCATGACAAAAGCAAGGTACTGTAATGGAATTGACAATGTTACATTAGTACTGTTTGAAAAAATGAATAGATTTGTGATAGAAAGTACATGTTTTGGGGTAGATATTCTCTTTACCTCATTTGCCATTGAGTGCAATGTTATCTCACTTTGTAGCAGCTCTCTAAGACCTACAGTGCCAAAAGAGATGAACTGCTGCCATGAATTTACCAGTTCTGGTTTGCATTACTTTGCTTCTAATTTTTTAATACACGTTTAATCACCCAGCCCAGTGTAGCTGTCTTTCTAACCATACTTAGTCAAAGGCAAAGGGCTAGGGAAGCATATAATGAAAAGAACAATGCTTTTTCCTTATTGTTTGATATAATCAACAAGTGTGTAATCAAAGACTACTGCCATTACTATCATCAAGTTTTGTTATGGATTAAAACCATTATGAATTATCACAAGATGTATTTGCTCATCTGTTCCCCTCATTCCCACGTACAATACCATTTGAAGTGATGTGTTCTCCCTTGAAGGTGGAGCTTCCATGATTCCTTTTAGCACACTCCTGCAGATCTCATGCTTATTCAATTTGTAATTAACTGTGCCCTGCTTTTCCATTTTCTTAACTTTTATTCAAAATTCTTCTCTTTGCCTCATGCTTTGTTTGATATAGTGTTGCTTGGGGATCACAACTGATGGTGAAGACTGTGAGATGTATTGGCAATAAAGTTTCTGTGAGCAGGAGGTGATCTGAAGGCAGGTTGTGCCTCATTATCAACCTGCAATAAGAGAAAGTTAAGGAAATGACAAGACCCAGAGATAAGGCAGGAATGAGATTTTCTTTGTTATGTTGGTGGATCGGAGTCGGCACAATACAGGAAACAATATTCCAAAGAGCACGCATGGCCCCACAATGCCTATCAATATGTTAACAAGTGTCCCACTCAGGTGGTAAGAGAGAGGATGCACTAGGTGATCATAGTTATACCACAATCCCAAATCCTTGTAACACTAGGTGATATGTGTATTTGTCTTTCTACCTGTAGTTCCTTCACTTTTGATTTAGCCCTGTTTTTAAATATTTTTCTGTGACAATACCAAGCATGAAACAATGTTTTGCTGCAGTTGCTCCACTTTGTTACTTCTGTGCTAGACAGCCTTTCCTTAAACCACTTAATTTAGTTCATGGTGTGTAAATTTCAGTGGAGCTGTGTTCTCAGGATAAGAGCCGTGCAGAAATTGCTTTGGGATCTCATCTTCTGCCCCTTCTGATACTGCTAGTATTCATACAATTTCAGAAGGATATTCCTTGAGAAAACATATCCCCCAATCAAAGCAAACATTTTGTTAGGGTATTTTGAAAGGATACTTCAACAGAATAGTTTTATTGACAATAGACCATGAAAATGACTCCGTTTATGAGCTTAAAAATTCTTTGTTTAAGACTTTAAGAGCTAAAATGTGATCTCAGGATGCCACTGCGTACATTCATCTCATAAAGGATACTTCCTTGTATGTAACATTTTAAACCTGAAGACCACTGATCAGTTTATCTAATGACAATTAGTGTCACTTTATCATAGTGAATGGCCAAAAAAAAAGTAACCAATCTGGTCAGTTATTACTAACTTTGTACTTGGTTCTTTTCTCTAATCCTTACAGTCTCAAAAATCCTGTGTTCCTTCTGAAATGATTCTCCAGTATTTTATAGATAATCTCGATATACTGATAATGTGAAGACCAGCATATCACTGAGGATCCTCTATCCAAAAAGAAAGATAAGTATCAGCAAGACATACATCATATTTGTTGTACAATCACTTTTTTGTACTAAATGAAGTTAAAAGTAGAATATATGGTATGCTCTTGTAATTATCGGAGAGGAGCTGATTATGTGTATTCTGTTTTAGCATTTCCAGGGAAAATGTGTTCCTTTCCAGCAAGTTAGAGAGACACTACTACCCCTTCTACTGCTCCATGGATTTCCAGAGAGTATAAAGTGGATGGACTATGACGTTAAAACAAGAATCCAGGTAGTGCAGAACTATGTTTTGGTTTTTGTTTTTTTTTTCCAGAAACCACCTACCTGAATTGAATGTGATTTCAAACGACAGAGTAACATGGGCTGTTGGAAAAAAAAATCCATCAAGATATGTCAGACAAAGGCAACAGAAAATCTAACATCTGGTGACCCAAAAATAGAAAATGTTTCCCCAATAACTGCAGCATTAAGTGTTTTGAATGACTGAAGGAGAAAAGGGTCTTAAGAAACTTATGTACAAATTACCTTTAAGGTTGATGAAGACAGACCACAATAGTAAAAATCTAGGAAGAAGTAGATTTTGGTCTAGAATTCCCTAAAGAGAGTTATATGAATTGCAAACACCAGAATTTGCAGTAGAAAGCAGCATTAAAATGATGTCTCCTTTCTCAACATATATGCCTTCCTTCAGCTTATCTGATTTTATTAGGAAAACGGTATTTTTATTACTCTTTTTGATCCACTGGCCTCAGAGTTCTGATGCTGTCCATAGATGCTGTACCCTGCTGTGTACAACGGAATTAAATACACAAACCCAGACAGCTTAAGCCTGTCAAAATCTTTCTAGAAACCTGTCTGTGCATGCAAGGATGGCAGATACAAAAAGCTTTCAACTTTATTGAAATAATTTACGTCTAAATCATTCAATCCAGTCAGTCAGTTCTGCTGAATCATTTTTCATACGGACATATCTGAAAGACACTTCAAGACGGATTCAGTCTACAAAGTAGTTTAGAAATTAATGAATTATTGTTGTTTTAAGTGATCCTTTAAAAATAGCAGATTCTTCCTTTCTCATGTACAGATGTCATCTACAAGCATTCTCTGTTCTGCTGAAATTCTATCATCCTTTGAGGCATCAGGAGTTGCCTGTTATCAGAGGACAGATACAAATGCTGGTTGTCCTCTAGATGGATAGGATATGACAAATTTTCTTTTGATCTGCCTTGAGGCACAGGAGATTTCAGTTCTTATCTTAAAAGGATGCAATGCAAATGTCTTGATGTGAAATAAATTGGAAAAATTGTAATAACTGCCTAATTATACATGGCATGAAATAAACCTCAATTTCCATACAGTTCGGGAAAATCTAATGAGGTCTGATGTTTACACCTATTTCCTGGCTCCAAGTCAAGTTAATTTTCTCATCAAATCTGATTGGCTCTGGCAGGATCAGAATATCTGGCATTATAGTAATACAAACATTGACAATAAAGTTTTATAACACAGTATTTTAATCCATATTTATGTTAAAAGTAACAAGTTTGTATGTCTTTTCTCTTTTCTTTCTACCACTTCCACTTTTAACTCATATTTTAAAAGTGGGTTTCACTCTCTCAGCAATCTTGATATATAAAGATGTCTTATTTCATTCACAAATGGAGAACTGTAGCACAGGGTGGAATAAATAATTTGATTGAGTTACAGAAAGTGTAAAATCCAGAAAGCTTGATTTTGCTTGATAGAATGATTCAATGCACCTATACTCATCATTTGCACCTAACTAAGAATAGTTTTATCAATGAACAGCAAGTTTCTGATAAGGAAGGATAGGAGAAGCAGTTCTGTTCCCTCTCCCACATAAACACGCTAATGCTATCTAAGCTGGAAATACAGGACAAACAAAAGCAGATGAAATCCTAATGCCATAAATCCCATATCAGTTGGGACTTAGATCCTTAGATCTCTAGAGTATATCACATCCAAAACAGCAGCTCTATTTTCCAGGACAGTCTAATCTTGTATTCGTGATCCGCCTCCTTTCGCAATCTTCAAGTTTGCCTCAGGTTGATCACAAGTACTTCTGATGAGATGGCAGTCTTTTATATACCAGCTAAAGTGCTGCTACAACCCAGTTTATGGGCAACCACACTAGAAATATGTATAAATGTTCTGGAGAAATCCTGGAAGTTTTATGTTGTCATAATTGAAGCCAAATTTCACAGTTGCCAGATACCTGCATGTAGATTAGGTAACTTTCATATGCTCGTTGACTGGTCCAGCTTAGTGTCTGCCTAGTGATTCAGGTCAGCAGACCACAGCCTCAGGGAGGCAAACACTCTGTTGGGCTACTAGATTATATCCTGAGCAGAGCCTAGAGTCCTGCAGATATGAAGTCTCATTCATTTTGCAGATTTGGAGATTTCTACTTCTGCACAAAGAAAATTAGTAGGGTGCATCCCAAATGAATTGAGGAGATGAGCATTTCCTGTTATTTCACTGTATTCTCAATGGAAAAAGACAGACATGTACCTTAGTCTGGGTTATTCTCAGATGGTACCTAAGTTGCATATACAGGCCACAGAGCAGACATTTGATTTCAGTAGGCTGGAACTCCACCTGCAGATCTCAGAAGTGCTTATTTATTTTCAAAACTGTTCAAGAGATGCAGGAAGCTACATTAGAGAAGATCAGATATTCTCTCTTCCCCTTTCTGAGGTCAGGCAGTTCAAACTGGAAATGAACCAGTACCTAAACTGAATAGACTAGATACCACCATATGCCGTAGTTTAGCCCCGATCCGGACCGGACTACGCAGTCTCTCTCTCACTCCCCCCACCCTCCGAGAGAATAGGGAGAGATAATTTAAGAGAAGAGAGATAATTTAAGAAAAAACGACTCGAGGTTTGAGATAAGGACAGGGAGAAATCCTTACCGTCACGGGCAAAAACAGACTCGACTTGGGGAAAAACTATTCATTTATTACTACAACTAGCAGGATAATGAGACAGAAAAA
>WHYT01017444.1:538389-619835 GCA_009806455.1 Tetrax tetrax | reverse complement strand
TCTTCTCTTCTCTCTTTTTTTTCTGTTTTCCCTTTCTTAAATACGTTATCGCAGAGGCGCTATCATGGGACATTCTGCTCCCAATCGGCTCGGCCTTGGCCAGCAGTGGGTCCGCCCTAGGCCCGGCCGAGTCCACTGAACAAAGGGGAGCGACTTCTAGCAATTTCCTACAGAAGCTACCACCTTAGGCCCCCCTCACTAAGCAAAACCACAACACCATATTATAGCATTAAACAGGAATTCCTGAAAGAAGGAACTCAAGTCTGTGGTTCACATGCGAGGCTCAAGGTCTTTGTCTGGAAGGGAAGTTCACAACTGTGGATCAACCTGCCAAGTCCTAGCATAAGCCATGGCAAGAATAAGAATATGCATATGAAAGTAGGAAAATCTGTCTGGAAATGAACTAGGCAAGACTGATTTTATGATAAAATATGAGGAAAAGGGTAAGGCAGTTTTCCATGGGCTGCAAATTCCTCTCTCTCTGTGTTAGAAGAAATTATTTCTTTAGTGTTCAATTTCAGAGTTTGATGCAGAGATTCAAACTTCATCTGGGCATGGATGTCTTCACAGAAATGAATCAGAATGAAATCTGTGCTTCTTCACTACTGCACAGTTAAGGTAACCTTTTGGAAGATGTGTGTGGATAAATTGCAGGGAGATTACGTTATAATAACCCAAACCCTCCCCTTTGCCAGTCTAATCTTTCCCACTAGATCCCCACTCCTGTCTTGCAGTCAGTAGTGAGCTAATACAGAAAGCTTAGAAAAAATGTACTGGCATTACCTTGCCATTGCAAAGTCAAGTATCAGGGTGGGCTGTAGGAAGTACAGCCTGAACAGGGGCTGAGTTTCATGAGCATCCAAACTGATTTTCAAGGGAAATGTGCTGTAATCCAAGCAAAGTTTATTGAGATTTCAGTAGAGAAGTTGGTTTTTCCCAGAAACCACAGGAAAATCAAGCAGAACTAAGACTCTTACAGTCAGAAGGGAGGATTTTAACTGGTGTAAATTTTTACCCCTCAGAAAGCAGGTGGACTGATCTTACTGTTTGTCAGCTGAAGCTTTGGTCTTGTAGATTTGGTTGCTCATATTTCCAGGAGACTGTTTTGGGAAAATAGAGAGACAATGTTCATGGTACAGACATTTTCAGAGACCTGAGGGAGATATTTCATAAATACAGGAGGCTTCATTCTTGACCAAACAGGTCCACACAGAATTTTAAAACTGATGAACAGTCCTTTATAAACAAAGTGAATACACTGAGGATATATTACAAATTGAATTAGTATCTTTCCATGTTTGCCATATTAACTAAAACACAGACTTAAATTTACACCAGAAAATTTTATAGAAACTTGGCAGAAACAGTACAAAATCCAGAGGGAGTCAGAATCATTGTCTTATGTAATACAATGAAATATATTGGTAATGATTCAGAAGATATGACAGAAATTTGCACTGTCCACATAATTTCAATATATTTAAGAACAAAAAAAAAAAGAAGCAGACAGAATAGTACTTCTCAGTGAGGATAATTTTACTGTTCCAGACATCACGTGGGAATAATAGATCTGTAGAGACAATAACATTTTCATATCAATGAGTATAATCTCACTGCTATATTGTTGGAACTAAACTATAGTCTTCTGAACACAGTGATCTCCATGGATCATTTCTTCCAAGTGACTACTATGTGTTAGCCAAGCAAGATTTCTTCAGATAGTACATGTTTTATATCACTGTGTATGCATGTTTGTGCATGTGAGTGTCCGTGTGTAAGTTAGATTTTTTACAACAGTCTCATCTGAAGAAAAAACTCATTAAATAGTATCCCAGCCACTACGGAACATCTTACAAATGAATGAGCATTGTTCGTTTTGACTAACAGCTGCTTCGAGTTTAAGTAGTTTACTGTAGCTAAAAGCTCTGACAATCCAGATACTTCTTACTATCAAGGTTTATCTCAACCTGTTAAAGTCTAGATAAGAGGTTGCCAGTTTTTCTGCTTCAAAGGAGACAAGAGTAATTTGAACTATAAACTCTCCCATTCATCATTAAAATGCACATTTTTATAGGACCACAGAAAGCATCTGTATCTTTACTAAGACAAGGCATGCATTAGACAGATTTAAACTGAGACTGCTCAATACAGCAGATCACTTGTCTGACATTTACAGATGTTAATGTGCACATATTCATTTCAGAAGAGGAAAAAATAGCACATACTTAATCAGAAGATTATTTTACAAAGTGAGTTCCTCATTCTGCACAGTTCTTTGCTTTAGCTGAAGCCAAGAGCCCTTAGTCCTTCACCAGAGTCATTCGGTAACTTCCATGATCAGGTCCTGTAACTTTTTTTAGTGTAGTTTCTCTCACTTGTGCCTTGGCATAAAGACATTTTCGTAGAGCTAGATCCAAGATCTTTGCAGTCTTGAAGATGATTACAAACACTGTGCCTTGGCCAAGTCTGACAATTATTCCACAGTCCATTAACAAAAAGTGGAATCTACCTAGCAACTAAACAGCCCTGGTTTCTATAATATGTACATATTTCCTTACAGTCAAATTATTAGAATCTTCATCTCTTTTTTAATAGCTTGCAAATTCATCAAAGATAGAAACAGTTTCAAAGAGAGTTAAGTTTACTCCTACAGACTGCCATTATAATCAGAATATATAAATTCTGCAGTCTAAAGTAAGATTTTGTCAGAGAATGATTGAAAAAAAAAAATAGTTCCTTTCTCTTGCGCTCAATAACTCTAAAATCAGACCCTGCTTCTTTCCACTGGAACACTGTAAAGAAGGTTGCCTGATAAGATGCCCATTAGTTTCCCTTGTAAAAGATATTTTAGTGTTATCATAAAAGAGGATTTTGGTTAACAAATCACTGACAGATAAAAGTACAGCACTTCTTACAAATCTAGAGGTTTCCATCAAGTTTTATCAATTGAAATGCTGTCTCTATATATTCTACAAATGGTGGGTTTTGCAGGATATGTGAGTAGCCTCCAGTAAGCAAAATTACTTTTTCCATGAGAATGAATGAACATGAATCAGCTGCACAGATATTCTGAAGATTTTTTTTATATATGTGTTTAGATTGGTTTCCTAAGGAAACCAGATCACAGAATCACAGAGTGTTTGAGGTAGGAAGGGACATCTAGAGGTCAACTTGTCCGGTTTCCCTTCTCAAAGCAGTGTCACGTACAGTTGGTTGCCCCCAACCCTGTCCAGGCAACTTATTAATATCTCCAAAGATGGAGACTCCAAAACATCTCTGGGCAATCTGTTCCAGTGTTCAAGCATCTTCATAGTAAAAATTTGAGTTTTTTCTCTTATCTTTAAATCTAATTTCCTATATTTCAGTTTGTGTCTATTGCCTCTTGTCCTGCCACTGGATACTACTGAAAAGAGTCTGCTTCCATCTTCTTTACACCCTCACACGAGGTATTTATACTCACTGATAAGACACCTTTAACCCTTATCTTTCCTAGGCTGAACAGTCCCAGCTCCCTCAGCTTCTCCTCAGTGTAAGATGCTCCAAGACCTTAAACGTGTTTGTGGCCCTGCAGCACAGGAGGCCATTGGCCTGCTTTGCTGTGATGGTGCATTGCTGGCTCATGGTCAAACCCCCTCTGTTTAGGTATTCCATTAAATCAGTAGACTCCTGGAGGATTTAAATAGGATAAAAAAGAAACTACTCCTGAATTCCTCTATAATTAATATTATTTATTACACTAAATAAACTTAATGAGCTCAAAGCCCAAAAGAATATTATATTTTTATACTGTAGAATTCTGACAGTCTGTTATAAAACTTTCTGTGTACCTCTTTCTATGTATAACTACTTTAGAAGTCCTTCTAGACAGCTATGTGATTAGTTTTTTAAAATATATGTTTTGCCAGCCTCTTAGCATCTTTTATGACAAGAGTCTATTTTATTTGCTTTTCTTGCTTGCACCTTGAATACTATCTGTCTGTGTGAATGTGGTTTGAGGTTCCTTTTCTAAATCCCCAAATGTATTAGTCATATACATACTCTGAGGCCAAGTTTTATAATAAACTTTGATGCTCTAACCTGAGCCTTAAAGAAGATTTTCTTTCTGAAAGGTCATCTAAAAATAGAGGCCCTTTCATTGTTCGGCAATTGCTTCATACATGTATAAGGCCCTACATGTGCCTACTCTGTTCTAAGAGCGTGTAGAACAGTTTTGGGGTGGTTTGTTCAAGGATATGAAAAAACGTCAGTGCTGAATTTCCTCTTCTCAAAGAGTTGTTGCATGGTAGAACTGAAAGAATTTTAAAGCTCATTTTAAAATCTGGCAATCTGAACAACATTGGCATATAATTTTTCAGCAAGATGAAATATGCATGTGGAAGAAGAAAGGAAAAACCATGATACTTGCAGTCTAATCCATTTAACAATCTGTCTCTAATTTTAATGATGTATTTGTCATTTTATTACCCATGAAATGTCATTTATATGAAACTGTCACTATGATATTAGAGAGGAACAGCTTGTCTTAAACTGTGTAATGTCTTTGCCAACTTTCAATGTTAGTTGTATTCCACCTCTTTAGAATTTCCCTTACGCTTTCAATTCAGCTTGGATACTTTACTTCATGTACCAAACTTTTGCACATAGCTGCTGTACAAAATGTGTGTATTTAATCTTGGAGTGGATACAGCATCTATTGTGTTTAGGTAATTCAACAATATGGAAAATATTCTGAAAAGCCTTGTGTAAAAATAGTCTGATGTGAAATGAAAATCCTACAGGATCTGGAAATATCTATCATAATTTTTAACATTAATATTGAACAGATGGAGTTGTCAGCGTTTTCAAAGAAAACAAATTTTTAAAAAATAAGCAGTGATAGTATATTTCCTTTTCTCTGAAAGGTACTTAAAGTAATTTTCTTCATGCTTGATAATCACTGAGCTGGAGGAAAGGTAGTTTTCTTTTTTTTTTTTTTCCTATATTTATATGAGCAACTGTGCTTGGTTCATTGCAGTTAAATGCAAAAGAAAAAATCACAACTAGTCAATAATTCCCAAATTTGTAAAATATTACTTGGGAAATACAGATAAACAAACATAAAGGCAAGGTTTATTGTGTATTGGCACATATAAGGGATTTAAGGGTCTTTAGGTTCTCATCCGCCTTCTTTGAAAACTGTACAAGTTTTCTCAGTTTTTTTGTGTTATTTTCAAAATTGTTGCTCTAAGTAGCTAGAATTAACTAAAAACTTTAAAATCTTAAAATCCCATATTCATCTATGTCTTCTTTGGTAAAATGAAGGCAATATATGCTAATTACCCCTCTATGGTCCCGTGAGCATTCAGGAGAAAGCAATAGCATTTTGTAGAGCATTTTGTAGAGCATTTTGAAACAACAAACATAAGAGAGTTATAATAAAGTTGTGTTATTGAATTCAATGCTCAAACCCAAAGAAGAAAGTGTTTTTATTTGAATTAGATTAAATTAGGTCTGAATTAAGATTAAAGGTATTTATTAAAAGAGGATCATTTCTAAACTGAAACCTTCTATTTAGGAAGCCATAAGTATTTTTTTTTCCATATTCTCTAATGAGTAGTCTTTGGTTTCCACTTTGAAACAAAGTCTGTCCATTAAAAAGTAATGATTTTTAGTGGAAAAAAAACAAAATTTGAAGAGTGAAATTACTGAATGGGGGAAAGATATGGAGGATACTTCATGCTAAACAAAGCAAAAACCTCTGGCACAAAACCTTGACCACTGTAGGATGAAGTATCAGAAGCTTGCTTCTTGATTTTGTACTTCCGCTAAACTGAAAAAAAAAAAACCAATCAAAGTTATCATGGTGCTGGGAGGGCTGGTGGTTCCCTGGACCAGGGGCTGGGGGCTCCCCAGGGCAGCAGGCCAGGGCCCGTCAGCCAGGGCCTGTGCCCTCTGTCAGGGCAGTTAGGGCAACCCCAGCCCCAGGCTCCAGGCACCTCCCTGAGGATGGGAACAGACTGACACTGGGATGAGCCAGAGTAGGTGGAGACAGTGTCCTACAGCTCACTGGGGCAGGGACTGATGGCCCCAGGGTCTGGAATGGGGTTCTAGGCTGTGAGTAGGGCTGGAGGAGCCCCAGAGATGGGCAGGGACATTAGGGCCACTGAGTCCACTCAGGGTCTCGACAGACAGTTGAAGATAAAGTGACTCTTGATGAGCCAGAGGCAGAGACAAAAACTAGATACAACTCAAATAAATTCTGGTTTCGTGATCCATATTGTCATTAAAAAAAAAAAAGTTTAATGATAATAAAGAATTGATACATATGTTGATTGCAAAGGGCTATTTAAGAACTTATTCTTCCTCTAGGGAGGAGCACATCCTCAAGTTCTTCCATATAAATCCTCACTTGTCATCAACATTTGTTTTTAATCCACAAATCTTCCATGCTAATCTCAAAGCAATTACCTTGTTTGTAGAGCTGTAGAATGAAGCTTCGCTGAACGACTTACTGTAATTTCTTGAATATAATTCAATTGGCTTGACCAAATAATTCATGTGACTTAGGTATTTGTAGTACAATTTTCAAGTGTACTTTTCAAGTCTTTTTTAATCTTCAGAATTCCTTCTGAGGATGGACCAGGGTTTAATTTATAGAAAAAAAAAGTTTGGAAAGCCAAGATCTGGTGTTTTTGTACCTATACACAGACACCTTTAGTCTATAACTTAATGATAAATGTGAATGTTTTGGGCTTCATTCTGATCTTGATTCTGTCAGGCCTGGTATACAATCTGTCATTTGTAATTCTGAATCCTAAGAGATGTGTCTAGACAAGTAATACAGATGTTGCAGAGATATACACTCTAAATTGGGCTCCAGAGCACAGGCCCGTTACAGGTGCTCCCTGCAGACTCTGAAATAATTGGGCTGAATGCCATTGTAACGCAACCATATTGAAGTGTTCTCTGCATTGCCTTTCAACTACACAAAGATACATCATGAGGCATCTAAGAAGACTCTGAGGACTAAACCACACCACCACATCTGTTTTCACAGGAGGTACACAAACTGTAGTTAAAGCAGAACTAAATTTGAATGTGTCCTCTCCCATATAGGTGCGGTTGTTGAGCCTTTGAAAGTAATTCTAAGTTGTTATTTTAAAAAAGAGAAGAGGAATGAAAGGGAGCCATTAACATTTTTTATGTCAGTTTTGGAAGTCTTTTTTATGTTTATGATGTTCCTGGCTTAGGTACTGTATAAACAAGTACCGTCCACCCCTTAAATCCTTACTTACATTCAGTCAAAGTCCAAATGCTTTGTAAGTTTCACTGGATGATTTGTGTCTTCAAAGGCAGGCACTTGTCAGTGGGACACAAGTTTATGCTTGAAGTTAAACATATGTTTAATTATAGTTCCAAATGAGGACCTAAGTGGTTTGTTACAGCAGAATCTATTCATGTTGATACTATGGTGCTAGACACATCAGGAGGTGCATAGTCTACCTATTCTGGCTGAATCTCTATGGGTATATTTAATACTTAGTAATAATATCACAAAGTCTATGTGTGAGATTCTTCCTCAACACTTTGAATATTATGACAGAATTTGAAAAGCATAAAAACAGACAACATGATGATAGCATGTACAGATTCATTTCTTGCTACAAGTATGATGTTCCTGCTGTGGAATTTTAAAATTAAATAAAATCTATTACATTAGTTATCTGGTTCAGCTATCTTGTACACTACAAACTGACTGCTTTCTCTCATGCAACATCCCCAAAAAAGTTATGTTAAGATTCACATCAAAGATAGCCTGTTAGGAAAAATACCCACTTTTGACTTTTGCCCTCTTCCAACTACCAAAGCTTTATGCAGCTAGCAGTCTCCAGGAACTACATCTCTTTTTTTTTTTTTTATTTTCATGGTTTGACATATGTCCAGACAGAAGAATTAATAAAATGAAATATCCTTGACAAGATTCAATAGCTAGTTTTGACTGCTACATGGCAGTGCAAAACTGCTGTAAACAGAGCGATTGAAGATATTTAGGCAGCTCTGTATCATCAGAGCAATTCAACAAGGACAAAATACACTGCTGAGCCTGACCTTGGAATATTTCACATTATTTTTATGTATTTCTTCACTTCATCATTTATCTTTTTCTTACAGAGACCCTAACTATAGAGCTAGCATTTAGCATCACATCAGTAGTAGCCTCCGTCCTATATGATTCAACTGATCTAGCATCTATTGCCGCACGTCCTAAGCAAGGTGACAGAATCTCCTGTAATCAGATCCATTCTAGTTCATGTTATTTATTTCAATGGAATAAAAATAAATTTTAGAGGCAAAACCGAGCCTAGTGAGTCATACTCATAGGCTGTCCATCTTTGCAGCTGCAGTTTTGTGTCAGGCTACAGACATGCAATCTTTATTGTGTAAAAATCATCTACAAAAGCACAGTTCTCAATAAGGCGATGTACTGGACAATATCTTTAAGGTTGTAAAGGTGAAATGTTAGATCTTTTTAGTTTATATTCAGTGAAATATTTTCTTTTCCTAAGAGTTGATATTTTATTTGTTTTGAATGTAAGACAAAACATTAGAAAAGACCTGGAGGGAAGTCTAGCACACAAGTCAGTAGTAACAGTCTAATGCCTCTCTACTATTGGAGGAAAATATGTTTTGGTTTCTTTCTTCTTAGTCAAGTAAACAGATAAATATATTTCCCCTGGCTTCCACTACAGCAAGTTGGCAGTTACAGAAGAATCCTTTCAGTTTTGATTTCCTGTCAGTTTCACTAACAAATGACCGCAGAGTACAGAATTTTCTTGGTGTGGTTTTTATAGACTCCGTGCCTTAAAACAAGTGTTTCTGAATGAAATCTCTATATGTTCTAACCTTGGAGGGGTTGGTTTGTTTTCTGTATGCAGTGCATTTCCCCTTTCAGTGAATATGTGAGACTGGGAAAATTATAGGAAGGATGTGGCCTGAAAGCGAACATTTTTTAAAAAAACTTTTCTTCCCTTGATCTTCATCTCCTAAGTTGCAGTCAAAAGACTGACTAAATTCAGATACAGACACAAACTCCTTCAAAACACTTTTTCAATCAGCTCATAGCAGGCAGAAAAAACAAACCAAACCAGCTCCATGTGCAAAGGGCTGATCTCAGGGAAGTCAGCGGCACGCTGCTGAGTGATTTCAGTAGAGCTTGCTGAAATTTCTCTCTTGAAGCTGAACTTCTTCTCATAGGCCAATCTTCCAAAAAAAAAAAAGAGACCTGACAACAACAGGGGTCATGAACTGTGGTCAGAAGCTGTGTGGTTCCTAAGCTCCTCAGTGGCCACTCTTGTGGGCTGGGACCTAAAATTACTGCCCTGCTTTCTCACGCTTAAAATTTGCTGAGGGTAACCTCTAGCCCTTCCATTTGTCTCTACAGAACTTCTCTATTTCAAACCAGGCATCAACTCACTACTCCTCTGCTGGCAATAGCCCATCTTGATGAGCAATCAAAAACTTACTGTATAAGCAACAGTCTTTTCTTACAGTTTTTCTCTTTTCCAGAGTGAGTTTTCTTTCTCGGCTCTCTCACACACCACTGAGCTCTGTCTTCACAGGCATGGTTTCTGGAGAGAGTAATGCAAATATTGTAGAAATGCCACTCCAGTCCGTGCATTTGCTACATTTTGTTCTTCACCACACATGTGCCCAAGCAGCCCTTTGCTCTGTGTTTTGCAGAAGGAAGGTGTCCTGCAGTGGAGTGCGCGCAGTGCTGTTGCTGAATCTGCACTGAGAGACGTAGGCAGCAGTCTGGGGCGGGAGGGAGGGAGGGGAGAGAGGCAAAGTGGCTTCATCACTTCCACCCTTACCGAGAAGATAATGAGGAAAGCACTTTGCGAACAGAGAAAGTAAAGTGTCTTTAGACAGCTAAGGAGGCCAAGAAAAGTGCCAAGAGAGGAGTGAAGAGAAGAGCATTCCAAAAAACTGTCCTTAGCAGACCATAAATCTTACCCAGCGGACAGTTCAAAGACATTGCTTGCACCAGCCCTGCTATTCCCTGTTTATTTTCTTCCTGTCAGCATTAAAATAGAATAGTAAAGTACCAAACAAACAAACAAGAATATAAGCAAGAAAACCCACTAGAGAAGAAAAAAGAACTGGAGCCCCCATCCGTCAGCAGCACCGAGGAGTTCCTTGGATCACACTGCTGCAGCCTGCGCAAACACCACTGCTGCACCACATCCAGTCCAAGAATGGAATTCACAAACTCTTCTTACGTGTCTGAAATAACCATTCAGCAGCATACGGGAATGCCAAGGCTGTATTTAAACAGCTGAAAGAGAAGCATATCCAAAACTTTTGTTTTATGCCCAACTGAGGTGCCTTTCTGTAAGTTTTGGCTCCCTGAGCTCACATCAGCCTCACAGATTCTCTAAACTGCTTTAGAGGTAAGGAGCATTTTACATTCCTGAAGAATTTTTCAGGGAAATGGGAAGAAAAGTCTGTCCTCTCCAGAGTGGAGTGAGAAAGACAGGAAACCCTGCTGCCAATTTTGAAAGGGAATGCACAACCCATACCCAAATAGGCAGGGAAATACCTCTCTGGAGGAAGCCGCACGGAGCGGGAGCCTGGGGAGGTAAGCAAGCACGCTGGAAGGAAAATAAATGGATTTCACTTGGAAACCAGCCTGGGCTCTGTCAAACATACCAATAAAACTGACATGTTTCTGCAGACAGAGTTGGTAAGATTCGATAAGAAAATTTAGTAGCTTTAACACAAAGGCCAGATAAAGAAAACTTTTTGATTTTGTTTTGCTTTTGTTTTTTTTTCCCCCAAGCATGTGTATAAACCAGGCGGAAGGTAGGGCTAAATCAAAAACTTTGGTAGAAAGTTAAAGGAATTAATGCTCAGAGATTAGTGTTAGGGAGTTAAATGAACTAAAAAGTTAACACCAAGTGGCATCATAGGGGATTAAAAAACACCAAGCTTACAAATACAGCCCAATTTCTCTACTAAGATAAAGTGAAAAGTCAACCTGGAACTTTAGAAAACATTCCTAACCAAATTAACTAAGATGACAGCCCAGAACCAGCTCCAGTAAGGAAGCGGGTTTCTATAAAAAAAAAAAACAAAACAGACAGCTTTTGCATTAAGACCAGACTCTGGTGATACCAACCTAAATTAAAGTGGAATGAAAGGGAAAAAAAAAGCACCCAGAAGGGTCTCCAAAGGCCCATACACAATTTCAATCAGTAATGTAGATCCAAATGATTAATATTGATTCCCAAGAGAGCTTGAGCACTTTAAGAGCCAAGGCTGAGCTTTTTAATTCCTAACTTTTAGGGCCTTCACATGGAGATTACAGTTTTACTGATGGGTCCAAACCAGTACACAACTGGCTGAACACTGGACTACTTGTCTGCCAGAGCTTCTATATTCCTGCAGGCAGAATAGATACATGTGTATACCGCACATGAACAGGCACACACACAGACACATGTAAACTCGCTGTCACTGCAGAACTGATAGGATTGGTTTGGATCCAGTAAATCCGGGCATATAGGACTTTTCTCACAATTCAAGCTTACACTACAGAAGTTTGCCATCACAAACATGCAAAATCAGGATGTGAAAAATTCATAGTCCTGGCTGTCACCACTAACCTTCCTCTTGTTATCCTTGGTTATTAGGCAAAGTGAGATAAGTGCTTCTGGTAGGAAGATCTTTCTTCTCAGGTTGTCCTATTCCTATACTAAGGGACTTCAGTGGGCCCAGCTCTGAGTGACAGGGAAAATCCCAGGCTATAACCCATTCCCTGAAGTATCTGTGCAGTATCTTTAGTGCTCCATCACCTCAAGCCTCTGACTATGTATGGACAGTTTGTTATGGAGAGAGGGCTGTGGAGCACCTCCTGGGGACTGCCAAGCCTTGTTGATGTGGGATGTGTAGAAGCCATCTAGCCCAGTATCATATTCCTTTCCCCTTGTTAATCTACTTGATGACAAGCTAGGAACATCAGTGCGGATACTTGAAGGCTAGCATCTGAATATTGCAAGACCGCTATGAGTTTTCACCTCGTACAGGTATTCTTAGAGACATATTCTGAATATGCGCAACAGGAAAAATTAAGGCTATGTGAGGACTGCCAACGAAAACATAGGCTTCAAAAAACTATAGGATCAGGCAATAGTTGCCCAGAGAGGTGGTGGATGCTCCATCCCTGGAAACATTCAAGGCCAGGCTGGGCAGAGTTCTGAACAACCTGGTCAGGTTGAAGATGTCTCTGCTTCTTGCAGGGGGGTTGGACTAGATGACCTTTAAAGGTCCCTTCCAACCCAAACCATTCTATGATTCTATAATTGGGACTCAGCTGCCTGATGAGGATGCACAGCAATGCAAACTAGAGGCTTTCAAGTGCATGCTTAATGCAAAGCTTCCAGAGCTTACACTGCTGCGAACAGTAAATTTTCTGAGCTTTCATTTAATTAAAAAAAAAAAAAAAAAAGAGAAGAAACTGTGTGATGGTATTTTTGCAACTGCTATGTGAAGTTACAGTACTGTTAAACACAAGGCTGAACAGCAGATGGCATATTTATACCCAAGACATGAGACTATTGTTGACATGGTTTGTGAGAGCAATGTTGTTGTAAATGCATATTTGCTCAGTCTGTATCATGCTGACATTAATCCTCAAGGAAAGAAAACCATCTGGAAAATTTTCAGTTAGTATAATCTAAACTGAATTAAATACTATAGACTTGCATATTACTCAAGGTAAAACTTCTTTCAAGTGGAAAGAAAGACTATCCCCTTGTTTGTGTTTTACACTAGCCTCTTCTAATCCAATGTCTTCCTCTAATGCCATATTTCCTGCCTTATTTTCAATAAATTTCTATGAATTGCACTCTTCTGTATATATGTTTTCTCCCAGTAGTACATATCAAATAATCCAACTGAGAACAATGCTTGCGTGAATAGACACAGCTTGACATATCTCGAGCAAATGACATCTCCTGAGCTCTGCAGTGGTACAGGTTTTTGCTCCAGTGGAGAGTCTTTCCCTAAAGAATTTATTACTATGTGTATAAAATCTACATTCATAGTAACTGCATCCATCATGGTTTTAAAATTATTATTATTATTATTATTTTAATGAAAAACATTTTATAGTAAGCAAAATGTTTATATTCGGTTAGCCTCTGAGCAAAGTTGATAGTCTACAGTGGAATTTTGATGCCCAGGTTTGAAGCAAAACAAACACTTTTCTCCTCTGCCACTCAGTATTAGCCTGGAACATGCCCGGAGTTCTTGACTAAGTCAGGATCTGAAACAGTCCCGTAATACGGTTCCCATTAGCCCCACACTGGAGTTTTGACAGTGATTTCAATACAAGTAGGATCAGATCCTCAGACACAGAAACACAACTTGCACTACATCCTCTGAGACTATATGGAGAACAGCACCTTCCCAAGTGTTCTGAACCAAAGTGAAACAGCTTTAGCAAAGCTAAGGCTATGGAAGCTGTTCTATTGCAGCTTTTCACACCATATATCCCAAGTTATAAAAACAGACACAACATGAAAAAAAAAAAAAATTATCTGTTCATTTTAGGGTTTGCTTTGGTATTAACCTTTTTATGATTTGCCTTCTTCCTCCCAGCTGTTTTCTTTCCTATTTATTGCACGTGATTTTTATTGGAACATAGCTGTCCAGAAATTGGTGCTTTTCAAGGCAGGGTAGATACACAACTGAACTCTACTAAACAGCTTCTCTGTTTACACGAGGCTTGTTAAATAACAAAGAGCAGAAAGCAAGTACTGAGCATCGATGTAGGTTTTCATCATTTATCATCCGCAGATTACAGTGTCTGTGGAACTACAAAAGATAAAATCACAACAGAATGTAATATGAATGAAATATCCCTTTATAGATCTTTGTTGTGCAAATCGTTGTACAAGCAGTTAATTCTCATGGCTCCCAGGAGGTAGGTAGGTCACCTGAACATCCTTAACACTTTGAACATAAAACTATAGCAAGATACGGTTTGACATATGGACTATTTCTAGATTTTTATAACTTTGGAGGCATTCCTGCCTTCCTGGTTGAAGTTATTGGCAAGTCTCCCATTGATTTCAGGAGTTCTTGATAAAATCCACTGATTTTATGAATCAATTAGGAAAACATTTATTTGGACTAGAAATAAAAAGAAAGTGATGTTTACTAGGGAAAATTCAGATTCAGACTTCAAACACTCTGCACATGAACTTATTTGAGGAATGATTCATTGTTGATATAGCTGGAGTTGTTAGCAAATATATGTTTAAATCATCAAAATTTCAGCACAACCAGAAATGCTTAGAACTTTGAAATTTCGGCTGGATAACAAAAAAGAAGTAATGAACTTACTGTCCCTTATTTGAACTTTCCGAAGCAGAATGCCGTGGTGCTATAGGAGGTTGGCAGTGCTTGGCTGGACAGAAGCACTAATCTGGAGGGGCTAGAACGGGTGTTGCCTGTTTCCTTTTTTGCTAGCTATTGGTGTTGGCTGGCACAACAGTAGCACCTAGGTTTGTGCAAGCTATTGGTCTCCTTTGCATCATCGTATGTATCACCAGTAGTACTAAGTGACATAGTGAGGGAAGCCCTTTCCTGAAGTATAAAGTATATTAAAAGAAATACTTAAAATTCCAAGCCTCTCATACTGAAATTGTATGGAACTACAAACCTCTTGGCAAATACTCGTGTTTAGGTTAAGCACACCCTTTCCACTGCAAATGTACTCCCTCTGTATCATCCTTAGGCCATTCTCAGTGCAGAATTCCTGCAGGAAGCTCTTGGGAAAACTCAGCAGGATCACAGCATGGATTTGTCTGTGTCTTTCATTTTAACTGCAATTATACTATTGGGCACACAAAGTTCTTTAAAGAACCAGTCCTTCTTACTCTACACACTAAAATCCCTCACTGAAATTAGACTTGGGAGCCACTCATTTTTCTAAGGCTCTGCCTAGCAATGGGGTTCCAAACCTTCTTCTTTAAATAAGAAATATAATGCTAATTAAGCTCCTTTCTTTTTTTTATAAAATACTTTATTAAGAATAAGAGTAAACAAGGTTACAAAAATACCAACTTTATTAACTAATGAAGATGCCGTTAATTACAGAAAATTTATAATACAAGTTATAACCACAGTGTTCCCTTCCCATTAGGCATTCAGTTAGTTGCATTTAATGGGAGCATTATTTTTCCCACTTTAATATGAAAAAAGTACTATTGTCATACACTGAATTCCACAGGCAGCTCCCTAAAGTAAGATCCCATGCAAGGAAACCATACACAAATGCCCAAGAGTCTGTTTAAAAAGGAACACCGTAAAATTTCAGGGTGAAAAGCCATGTTAGTTCCTGCCAGCAGCCCCAACATTCATAAAACAATAATATACCAGTGCATGTGAGGGAGGAAGAAAATAATTGATAAGGAAACAAGGCTAAAGAACCAATCCAATAGGTTGTATACAGGTTGCACAGGAGTCAGTTGGTTTACAACCAGTCTTCCAGAAGGATGGCGATAAAGCCTCACCTCCTGTTGCCGTTGCCCTGGAGTTGAGAATCTGTGTGCTTTTTGGTGTAGAAGGATGCATGTAGTTCAGTGCACAGCCATTTGAAAAAGCACTGAGCAACTTTCAGCCCCTTGCTCTTTTGACAATCACATTCACTAATTTCAAGGGACATTTTGCCTGAGTAGATTTTGACCCTCAGAGATATATTTGGACCCTCATCTGAAAAGCTCTAACTCAAGTGAGTAGCTCTGTCAAGTACATTGGCAATACCTGCAGCAAGGGTCTGCAGAATGCCTCAGAGAATTTGATCTACAGAAGATTTCAGCAGTAGCAGCAAAAATCTAGACCAGTACATTCCCATTGAGAGCTACAGTTTCTCTGAGGGTGATGAGGTTTATGAGAGGAAAAGAGATAGGGAAAAAAGCTTTTTTTAAAGAAAAAATGTTTTCATTAATGAAAGTTCCAATGCCCAAAGAAAATCAGTAATTAAGTCAAACTAACTTCAGTATCACAAAATCAATTTCAAATTTCAGCATCACAAAATTTAATTTCAAAATTTTATATCCACTTATGACACTTTTCGGAGACCAAAGATTAGTTACAGCAAGGAGAATGGAGATGAATTCAATGGAGTTTAAGAATGTCCTTAGATAGGAATTTAAGTTCTATATCCTTTAATTCTAATATGAACAAAATAATATCTACAAAGTAAAGTCCAGATCCCACTGAAGTTAGTAAGAGGCTTTCCAGCAATTTAGATGGGCACTACATCAGGTTCCCTTGTTATTACAGAGAGAAAAATGTTAGAACAGTGAAAAAGTATCTGTAGAGTGTCCTTTCTTAAGAGAATCCTGTAGTTATAACAGTTGCCTGGTACGGTACCATTGGTACCAACAAGAAATATTCACAGGAATAAATGAAGTACAAATTCATTACCACATATCATTATTCTTCTCTTCCCTTGCTCTTCAGAGTCTCACATGCCCTCCAAACTGAGATAGGGAGAGCAGTAGCACCTGAGAAGCAAGTGTATGCAAACAGGTTAAGTTCTGGAGCATCGACTCTGCACAATTTATTTTACTGAGGCACTGCCCAGAACAAACAGGTAAAAATCCTTACACGTTGTCTAACAAAAAACAGTATTTTTATCATATATATATATGTGTATATATATATATAAAAATCACAGTCTTCTGCACAGCAGAAGCTTATAACTAAAATATTTTAGGATTCAAATTTTTTAGATAGACATAACAAAATACCTGCAAATATAATACAGTGAGCACATAACAATTCTTAGAATACACATAGTGAACATGGAATTATATATTTTATCCACATTCTACCTGTGACTGAAAACAAAACTCACTTGGAGTTTTTTAGAAGTCTCTCTTAAAAAGTTAATCCTTTCAATAAGATATAGTCAGTATGTACTTAGTAAGAATACACTCTTTACATATGTGGCAATAATTAACTGTAAATACAACAGGCTAAATCCTGCCCTCTTTGGGCCTGGTAAGTAAGAAAGCCCAAAAGGAGTATAAAGACTTCCGAGGCAGCCAGAATAGATCGACACAGACTATCTGCGTAGCATCCACAACCTCAGATCCGCTGTACAGAGAAGTCGCATCTTGTCCAAAGAGACTATTTACATCAGGAGGAATTTCAGAAGCTCTGCTTGCTGAAAGGCTTCTTCCTATGTACCAGTAGAATCTGCTGGATGCTTGACACAAATCTCAGCCAGCCAAGCCACTTAATCATGAGCTGAACCTCATCGCAGTTCACCACCAGGAGATGTAAGCGTATTTGAGTCCCACTGAAGTCAAAGTGCACATCTGAAGAAAATAATTTTGTCAGTCAACATGAGGGCTGCCTCCCAAGACAGCTCCCCTGAAGTGGTTGCTTTGTGCCAGGGCAGAATTAAACCCTGCGTCTTCTGAATGAAATGTCCTTTTACACGTCTACACCACGATGTCAGCTAGTGGCTGTGCAGTTAGATATGATACACATACCATACAATTTGCTACTGGAAACATTTACAATTACATAGTCACAAGTGAAGTAACAGTGCAGTTACTTACATAATTACATATACAGTAGTAAAACTAACAATTGGATATATGTCGTATCAATTTTCCCAAAATTACAGGGTAACTGGTGCCACCTATAACAACATATTTGTATAATACTTCCAGCCATACAACTAACTGCCTAAAGGAGAACAAGCACTTTTTATAGACGCTGATTATTTGTTCCCTTTCCCCATCAACATCAAGGAAAATGGTGATTCTACACACTGGCAGGAAACACTAGCTACTAAACTATTGGTGATATTTTCCATATTATGTACAAGATCATAACAATCTTTGAAATAATTTTATTATTGTGAATTATACAAAGGATATATTTTTTTTCCAAATCTAGGTAAGGTTTTATTAAAGATCTTAAGTCTTTGAAAGACTATTAATGTATAACTTACTTTTCCCAGTATTAAATCTCTCAGCCAGATGCCAGATTCAACTATTCTTTTTCCTGCTGTAAATACAGAGTTACTTCCATGAAATAACTAGAATCAGCGGAATTTTTAACACCTGTCTGTTGCGAAAGATTTGTGTATACTGGATTGAAATTTCTTTTAATGGCCAAAGTCTGCATGTAATCAGCTAATCAGGATTAATATTCCAAACTGAATGAAATACTCTCTTTAGCATTGTAAATTCACAGTTATTTCTGGGACTAACTTGAAACAAATGATTGACAGTTTGCTAACCAATCCGCTTCTATGTCTCTTCTCTCATCCAAAATGGTTTTTGAGACACCTGTTAGGGGACCACATACACACTGAAGGAACCAAGTGCAGAACTAAAGTCTATAAGCACTATGTAAAAGGAAGTGATATTGACTTCTACGAGAACTCTGCTTATGGCAGGCTTGTCAAAGTCCATCAATTCAATTTCTAAAGAGACTACTTTTTAATGAAATATTTAAATCTTTGACCTCTTATAAGAGGGGAAGAGAAATATGATCATATATGCTGTTCTTGACAGATGCACATACCTCTCAGTAGGTCTTTTGTCATAGAGGAAGAGAAATATATGGCTCATAGAAAGAATAAGATGTGTTAAATAAAACTGTAATTTGTTTCTCCTTCTAAGATGAACTGAAGAGCAGCATAAAAGAGGTCATATGATCTATTTCTACAAAACCATTTATCATCCAGTAATAATATCTTGGCAAAATTGTTTAGCCATTCAAGTATCTTCAGGAGATATGTCACCATACTTGCATATACTGTAAGTTGCTCCAACACTTATAAAACAACACTGATAGACAAAAACACCAAAACCACCCATAAATATTAAAAGAAGCTCAACAAACTTGACTATCAAGTAGTTAAAAAATTGTTGATCTTTATATTACTTATTAATTTCATGCTGTCCAAAATCTTTCTTTGAATGGAAGGTGTTGAGTTTTTCAGGGTTTTCTGTAGGTCATCATAATTTTGTGTATCCACCGGGAGTAATATGAGACCCGAACAAAAATCCCAGGACGATTTCGAATGGCACATCCGCGGCCGGGAACAATGACACCAACAACTATCTTCAGCCTGTTTTGTTCACAAACCAAGGGACCACCATAATCTCGCTAGGAAAAAATAAACATAAAGAATGTCACTTCTCAAAATGCTTCAAGGTACACGTCTCACCTGTCTCCTACTGACTGGTTTCTTTTGGGGATGACCTAGCTCAATGAACAGGCAATAGAATTATTATTGCCATAGGACAAAAATCAGCTTCCCTTATCTCTTTCACAACCAGAACTTAGGTGAACCAGCACCAGGGTTGGCCTTTGACCTTTGGTTGCTTCCTGTACAAATTAAACCCTACGATCTATCTTCACATGTGATTCTAGTGATTTCAGACTACCAGATCTTACTCTCCTCTTTCAGCTACCTGCAAGCATATCTGTTTATGTGCCTATAAACCAGGTGAGCAGAAAGTGCGTTCACTGATAAACATCTTTGTTGTGATAACAGGCTTTGCATCAAAGACTACTGACATATCCTCCTGTCAGTCAATCACATTGCAAGGCTCTAGGATGAGAACCTATGTGTACTAATAGGCAAGGGCTGTGGAGAAATCCCAAACATAATAAAAGGTAGTATTTTGTAGACATAATTTTGAGACATAGCTTGTTAAAATACTTTTTCATTATTTTGAGTGAATGAGACATCTGTGCACCAGTACATGCATTCAGTGAAAATCTAGAGTATGACCAACTCAGATCAAGGTCTTATTTAGCACTAAAATACATCCAGTTTAAATTAAATTGAAATGGTAATTTAGATACATTCACATAGATTTGGGACTTGAACATAGATACTGTAGTTTTTAGCCAGGCAAAACGTATACTGAACCTAGCAAACTAGCTGCAAAACTAGACAGTACATGTCCATATCAGATAGTGAGACATTGTTTCAAAAAATAAAAGCTGACAATTAGCATTGAATTCTCTCCGGATCACCAGAGAAACAACAATGCTTGACCTTTATTTGGTTTAGGCTTGTTGTTTTTTTTTTTTCCTGACTGACTGCAAATTACTTCCCAAATGAACAATGAGCTATGTCAGTGCCATCAGAGTGGCTCATAAAACACTTTCAGGAGTGGAGTTTCACCTGCCAATCTGATTTTGTTTTTCTGTCTGTTCTGTGCTGAGGAAAGAAGCTTCAAAGGGGAACTCTGGGAGCAGGAAGCCACACATTGATTAAGACTGATTGCTAAAATTAATTCAGTCCATTTCTTCATGCAGGGGTAAACAAAGTGCAGGATCCCCAGCAGACTTCCATGCAGATGTTTCATTTATAAGCCTTGACATGTCTAAGAGCTCATTTATGATTAAATATTTGATTTTGAAGAAAATATTTTCCAATAAGAAAATTATCCTGTGGAATATTAATAATAGATGGAAGAGGCCTCAACATCATGAAGATCTCATTTCTCCATGGTTTGGTAGTATATTTGGGTAGGGAAAATTTCACTGCTTGGTTAACAACACTGTTAGGAAATAATCTGTTCTACTCCAGATAGTAAATGCATAATAATACTCATAACTGCTCTCCTTCTAGACATCGTCTCATTTGCCAAATCTTCCACACACACACACACAAAAATATTTTCTTCCTGTAATAAATTATTTACAGCATTTCTCCTCAGATGTCTTTTCTCCATCATCAAAATAAGCAAAACAACTGTATCAAACTGTACTTTCACTGAAGTAGTTCTCCTGATTTCACTGATACGCTGCTCAGGCTTGACTAAGGGGGCCAAGTGCTCCAGTCTTCTGACTAATACTGAACCTCAATTTTGGATCTTTCTCCTTTCTTCATAAATTTATCAACTCCCTCGAGCAGTGATTTTTCTGTATTTTGCATGCAAGTCCTCATCTAACTAAGTAGTTACATTTGCCAGAAGTGCTGCTAAAGTGTTTAGTCATATGAGTATATTTAACATTTAATGCAGAGAGAATAATTATAAAAAACTCTAGCAGATTATTTCTGGGAAAGAAATAGCCAGGCTGATAGCTCCTAAGAATGTATTAGGAAATGTAATTCTTACCTCACAAGGCCCAGCACCAATGGTTTCAGCCACAGCACAGATTTCTGACTCATTCACAGTGATCTTCCCTTTGAGATATTGGTTGCATTTCTCATTTCCCAAAATAAACAGGTTTGCTACCCGGAGAAGGCCATCATAGTTAATTACTAGGATTGAAAAGAGAATGAAAATGTTATTCTATTTTAGGGGAAAGAAATAATTGAAGATGCAGCCTGGATAAGCTTACTCATCTTCAGTTATTGTACTTTCTCTCTAGTACTCACATTTTTGTCCATCCTCACTGTTATAATGCATTTGTCTTTCATATTTCTGATATTTGCTATAAATGGGATTTGCAAGAATTTTTTTTTTTTTTTGGGCGCACGTCTCTTCAGTCCTCTGAGAATATCTGAAGAAGTTTTTTGTATTAGCAGAAAAAAAAGGCTGGGTAACTGGGTTTACCCTACAGTTCACAACCAGCTATCAACATCACAGAAATCAGAAAAACGGAGCCTGAGAATGTTTTCACTCCCATCAGTGGAGCAAGGATTTTGCTCCCTGCCTTAAACACGAGTTCATGTGTAGCAGTGCCTGCTGTGGCCTAGGGAAGGATGTGTGACTTGAAACATACTGTAGCAGAGCAGAGGAGTTTTTTTTCATTCTGTGCTGCCTCAGCTACGCTGAATGACTTTGTGCCTGCAAGGGCAGAGCCACAGTTTTGTGCAATCTCCATTCACCAGTGTGAAGGTCAGGAAGCAGGAGCCCTGTGGAGCTTGCTCTTGTTCTACATGTTGAAAGACAAGTCTCTACAAGCTGCAAACATAAATAAAGGACCTTGACTGGACCATTCTCTGCATAGCCATCAAAAGCTTTCCCTTCACTGACTTATTATCTTGTTTTCTTGAAAAAATAGATGTAACACTTCTTCCTTCCCTGACTAGAAAGCTGTGAGGATTACATTAAGTAGTGCATAAAATACAGTACAGCGTCCTTGGATGACAGATGTTACGTATTTACTGTATTACATAACTCCACAACATTGCAAATTCCTGATCAGTTCTCTTACGCTAAGCTTCCCTGTGATGCTGCCCTGTGCGACAGCCCAACTTCCCTCTCCCCTAGACAGCCGTTCCCCCCAAGGATGGCTAATACAGCCACGCTGAGAACATCAAAGGCAGTCATCTGGGAGAGGGCTGGTACAGATTACTTGCCACCCACAAAGAAATGCAGAGTAATGGTTACAAGGAAGAGAGTTTCAGAATTACAATCTAGTTTCTGCTCTGCTTCCAGGACAGCGTGAGTATGTTGCTGCTGCTTGCTCAGGGTCTGTGGCAAAATGACATTTGAGCACAGTAATTATTGGAGTAATTATTGTCAACTGGCAGCTATTAACTTTATCATCAACACATAATTAGCTACATCTAGTACTTACCAGACTAAATAAATGCCTGTTCTCCCACATACTTGTATTTACTTCACACAAAAACTGTGTTTAATAAAAATTAGTAAGGTTGGAAAGTCAAGTACTCAAAAGTTAGGAAATGCCAGACTTAAGGCTGCCTGTGCATCCTTAGTTCACTGTCTTCCTGTATGTTAATTATGTCTTTAACTACATGATTCTGTACTAGTTTTTTCCACAGGGCAGCCTGCTTTGGAATATAGCAAGAGGCTGCTCGAGTAGATGAATCAGAACTTTTTTTTAAAAAAAAGGATTAGAACTCTGCAAAATAATTCTTCCAGATTTTTTAAACTGGAACAAACAAACAAATAAAAAGATGAAATAGTAGAAAATATTTTGTATTAAATAATCATGGATTATTTAATAATCTCAAAGATTTATAAAATCAGAATAAAATTAAAATTGCTTTTTATAACAAAAGTGTTGGACAATTGTGGCATCAGGCAATACCAGCAGCCTCACCTATAATGACAAGAGGAAGTAAGCTGCCAACGTATTCATTTAGTTTTTAAAAATAGTTTCTTACATCCAGTGTATCCCCATCCATAAACACTGCAACTGGTCTTCTCTGGAATGGTACATCCAGAAATGGGCAATCGGATTATTTCTACAAAATTTGTCAGTATGGCAGGTCTGAAAAGAGAAAACAAATAATAGATGTAATGGATTTTGCTTAACCTTCTGAAATGTATCTTAAAAAGGACGTTAAATCTATTATAGACCACAGCAATTAAAAACTGCGCCAATTCTTTTCCTTTCTTTTCCAACTTTGAAGAATATGATGGATTCTTCTACCTATTTTTTGTACTACAGCTGTTAACTGTCAAAAGATTTCTTGAAATGCTGTCACCACTTTTATGCTATTTAACTTGGGTTTTCATCTTAAAAGTAAGTAATGATGGCATTTCATTTGAATATATAGTTTTGCTAATATGGAGAAAGTTTGAAAGCTCATATATACACAAGGATCTCAGTTACAATCTGGTGCTTATTCTAGAAATTAAAACCATACACTAGTCAATGTGGGTTATTATTTTTTTTTTAAAAAAAAACAAAAACACAAACTAAGAAAAAAAAAAAAACAAACCCAAAAAAACCTCCCAACAAATCTAAACTTGATTATCAGGAAAAAAGTTGCAGGCATAGTTTTTCAGAAGTAACATCTGTTTTCTAAATAAGGTAGATGAACTTGCATTCCTGCATATATCAAGTAAAATTTCTTACAATTGGAATTTTACCCCATGGAGACATCTGCAGTATTAGAGATAGCAGAGAACTGAATTTGCAAATCTTATTTAGGACGAATCTCGTTAGTCAGTTGAAAATCCTGGAACTGGCAATAATAGCTACTAACCTGCTAAGTTTCAGTAAGACCAAATCTGACCCTGCAGGGCCATATACCAACTGGGAGATGTTCAGAACTTGTCTATGCTTCTCCTCTCCCTTTCCTTTGATATTATGGACTCCAAGCCAGGCTTTGTAGTCTTTCAACTCTTTGTACCTAAATGAGGCAAAGTTGGTTAGGGTTTTGCTGAGCGTATAATAAAACAACTCAGAAAACTTTGCTTAATATGATTATGCTAGAAGATCTTAACTAATACTCTTCAGCAGAAATTAGTTCATGCTGCCAACTACTATTCCAAAATCAACATGCTTGGATGCAAGTTTTTGGTCTGAAGCCAGTACATAATTTTATCTTTAACTGTTACTAAAATCTAATTTTTTTTCCTAATAGTATCCAAACATTTAGATCACTGGACAGTATGAACCTTTGAACTTTTCTGAGATTTACCCAAGTTTTCTATTTTATTCTGTCCAGTTAAGCAGAAGCATGAGATTATTTTCATAAAGAGGCAATTGTCTAACCATTGCACTTGGAAAACATATTTATACTTCTATGTAAAATAACCAGAACTCATTTAGATTAACAACACTAATAACAGAAAATATCAAGGTCCCACAAGACTTCTACATTAGGAAAGCAGTGCTAAAGCCAAACAGAAGGGAAAAATGCTGCATTTAAGTTGAAGAAATGATGTGCTGATAAGTTCACAAAAACAGAAGTGTTTCAATATTGCAAAGCTACAGACTACTGTACCGAGAAGGGAAACACTGCCTTGCTGTTAGAACCCACTCTTCTTTTATCAAAGTACCTCCACAGATATGCTTATTCCTGTGGGGGGAAAAAAAAAAAAAAAGAAGAAAAAGCAGAAAAATAATAATAAAAAGTAATAGTGTTAATTTCTACATAGCCAAAAACTTTAAACAGTACTTTTGCTCCTCATGTATTTTTGCTGGTGAAAGGTGGCTGACTGACAGCCTGCGAAAACGTGTCCCTTTGCTCTACATTTTCAACACTTATAGTAGCATAACTTTGCAGAGATTTACTCCAAAGTATATAAACCAGGAGGAAAGAGAAATTCAGTTACTGTGTTCATTTACTGGTTTCAAAGTTGAAATGATTTAATGATTTTAAATAAATTATTTTAATATTTTTTTAATTTAAAGGGGAAAAAAAAAAAGAAGTTAAGCTACTTTTTTTTTTTTTGTAATAGGAACTGAACTGAAACATTCAAGCAAGTCCCCAAACTGCCACCAGATGTACACAACATTTGGTCATTATTCATCTAGGTATTATTCAAAGCATTGACCTCAATGTGGGGAGTTCCTATTTGATTACTGGCCCTATGAGACTTCTGTCCCCACATACTTTTGTTGGAAACAATCTGCAATATATGACATCCTACATGCGATTGCAGAAAACCTGCAGTATAATATATCAAGTAAAATTAAAGCAATTAAGCATGACAGTTCTTTCAAAAATAAAGATGACTGTGGAATACAGATTAATTAGTTTCCTTCTTTGTGCCTCCTAAATCACATTTATTTTCTGCAGCTCTTTGGAAAGTGAATCAGAATTGTCAGCAATTTGGGAAAAGCTTAAAATCTTACAATTTATAAATTCAAATCACACAAATGTTCAAAGCTTTGCACAGAACTGCTGGAAGGAGCCCAGACTCTATATGGAGTTCAAAGACAGCAGAATAACACAGATGCTTGCTCCTCTTTTTTTTTTTTTTTTATTGCATTTTGATTGAGGAACAAAATATCTCGTCCAAAAGGCTGGACTCTTCTTAAAATATAGATTCTGCCCAGTTTTATTAGAAAAATGTCACAATCAGGAGTATAAATATGTTCTTGCATATTATCTTTGCATCACTTATTATCAAAAGGAATTTACAAGATTCCATCATCTGCTTTAGAAGATTGATTGGTACACATAGGAATGTTAAACTTATTTAAATGTGGCACAAACCCAGAGCTGATTCCATGAAAGAGATTAAATTCATCCTAGTATACTTAAATATTCCTGATAACATAATTTGGATTGGATCTATAAGAAAATATGTCATTGATTAATTTTACATTTAGAAGTAGGCCTTGGTTGCCAAATATGAATACAAGATTCTAAGTATCCCTAAGCCTTTAGGAATCAGACATGGCAATTCCATTTTGAGGTGTACCATTAGTTTTTGCAGAAAGCCCTGAAGTCATTAAGATTTTGTTTCAGACAACATTCTTTTGCTTCCTTGGTAACAATACAAAGTAAAACTACAGTTTTATGCCCACATGTAATACTTAAAAATATATTTTGCTGCTGGAGTATTCCAGGAATCCCTTTTTTATAAAAAAAAAAAACCTGCAATCATTTAAGCACTCGTCTGTTTAATGGAATTTTGTTGCATAGCACAAAATCCAGGTTCAACTACCTTAATAGTAGCTATTTAAATTGTAGGCATCTAGATACAGTTCACACTTCCAGCTGATGAGTTATGAACCAGAGTAATGAACACAGGAAACTCTGTAACTCTGTATTCTGGCTTTTACACAGCAGCAAAGTAAGATCCACCACAATGTAATGCACATTTCCAGCTGTGTATGTTAGGGTCTTGTTTTGAATGAAAAGGATTTCCCTATAGCTCCTACTTATTTTTGTTTTAATACAGAATACACTTCAATTGCATGCAATGATATAAGCAGAAACCTAAATATGACATGGGTATAAATCCAACACTTCACAACTAAATAAACTGCTGTTAAAATTAAAATATTGATGCGAAATTATTTTTTGACTGAAAGAGCAGAACACTATGAATGCTTTACAGGCTTATGTGTGTAAGTTAGTAATAATGAACATACAAACATTCCACTGATGGAGTGAATATTATGGAATCACTTGATGTGCCAGGAATGCTGATTTTCTGCTTTTACAGGATTTAACTGCAACCTAGAAGTATTTTTATTATGATCTACATTTTCCACAGTTCCAAAACAAATATCCTGGTAGATATGTTGTCTTTCTCATCAAAGTGATAGTTACCTGTATGTCAAACTAACCACCCATCCTTCGTTAGTTTGTGTTGGGATTCCGTTTACAACTCTCAAATGTTTTGTTGAGGCACAAGGAATGACAGTATCTGAAAGCAGGTCCAGAGATCACATTTTACTAAAAACAGCGGAAGGAAACCTGTACAGTTGCACATAAGGACCACAAGAAGATAAATATTTATCACAAATTAACTTTCCTGTGCTAATGAAATATATTTCTAGAGCATCAAAACTACTTCAGTGATGCTGGATCAGTCTATAAAAATATTCTTAGGGAATATAAAATACATATATTTAAATAGTTTTATTATGGAGATTTACACAGTTATAAAGCAAAAATTGAAAATAATTACCATATCTCATGACTGAAAAGACAGGATGATGAGACTAGATAAAGAAGTATAATAAAACTATTCTACATTTTCCTCTTGTAAAAGCAAATTTTCCCAAGCTGTATGTTGTTTTTTGTTTGTTTTTTTTTTTATCTTTAACTCATATTTCTCTTGGTTCCCAATAAAAAAAAATAGGTAGTCTTAGAGGATATAATACATGCATTGAACAGTACATCTGCAAACTTACCATCCAAGGTGGTTGTAGTAGGAGTTGTATCACCTTCACCTAGACAGACACATAAGATACCCATAATACAAAATTACAACACATCTAAAAATTGAATAGAGTGAAAAATAAATACCAAATGACATATTGTTAATTTTAAGAGTTCACAAAGTTTAAATCTTCTATGATTTCTTTAATACTCTGCAAAAGCACAATTTGGCAAGAATTAACAAGAAGGCAGAATTTCATTCCAACAGAATGAATGAGAATTAAGCATTTTGTAACCAGAGTTTCAAGAAATTTTCTTGTTGGCTGAATCCTAAATACATCAGACTATCAATCGTGCTCAATTTACACGCTTCACTCGAAAAAGCAAATGCTGAAAAATCAAGTTGTGACTTTTCTATAAGTTTTCAGGAACTACAGAAGTTATGTCTATTAAATCCAAATCAAATTTAATAAAAATTTCTCATTTTCTTAAAAACCTCTGAAACTTCAAAAGTCTTTACATGTTGCTATCAGCAAAAACCTATCCTTATAAAAATGTGTTTCCCAAAATCCGGTTTGGTTCTTCCATCTAGTCCAAGTCAAAATACAGTTGCTTAAACTTGGTTCAAAATTTGTACCTGTTTTGGGTGACTCACAGGGTGACTCAGCATTATGAGCTAGAGGTACAGGTGTAACTACAGAAAATTTACACAGGCAAAATTGAAATAGTCTCATCTAACTAGATTTCCATCATTAAGAAAATATAGATACATATATATATAAGTGTACAGTTAGATACATAGTTCAATTTCTGTGTGTACGTATACATATGCATACGTGTGTCTATGCAAATGTGCATGTAGGTATGTATACATATAAATATATATAGTGCAGTTTGAATAGACCAATTAAAGGCACCAATTAACCACATTTGGGAACTGCCAGCATTTTGTCTGTACAGGTTAAGCTGGTTATCAGTACTCGAGTGAGCTAGTAGTAGTTTAATACTTGTCCACAGAAGTTACAATTGTAAAACAGACTTATTCCACTCTGGAGTTTGATTCTTGAACTCTTAACACTCACACTGCCATACACCCTACAGATGTTTGCTGTGACTATTTCTTCAGGAAGTCATAGATGCAGATAATGAACTCTGAGTGAGTGAAAAATATTTCTATTTCTTCTGCGGTTGTTCTTTATCTACAAATAACCTTTTGCACAGTTTTTTTACTCTTCACATAGATGCCCAAATATCACCTGAGACTTCAAATATCACCTCGCAGAGATGCTGCAGTTCAGAGTACGAGGAAACGCAGCAGATTGCTGCTAGGAATGAATGTAACAGTATCCTTAACCTCTAGGGATAACAGACATGCATTTAAAAGCCTGTTTTACCATTTAAATGTTCTCCCAGGGCATAAAGTACAGTGATTTAGAAATAAGAATTGAAGAGAAAAATTTTGAACATAAATAGGAATTGCACATTTTTTTTGGCATAAATCTATCTTTTTCCACTTAACATCAGTTTATTACTGAATTCCCTAGGATTTTTAATTCTGTTTATTTAAGCTATTTGGACTTTCACATGCAACTCTGTACGAGTGATGTTCCTAATTCTTACCAGAAGCTAAACCATCCCATAAATATCTGAAAGCAGAATCTAATCTATATAGCACATATACACTTCAGCACATATATAGTGAGTTATCCTAACTTTACAAACAAATACAGAACACACAAAGAGACTATGAAGCTTGTAGCATGGAAGATAACTGTCCCCGGGTTTCTTGAGGCCACAGCCAGCATTCTGACCACTAGACAATTCTTTGTCTCCATCCAGCCCTCATTCAATAGCTAGATCTGTTGGAAAATGTTTGACCATCTGTAATAGCCCTTTTATGCTCCTGCTGCATAAATGAGTCTTGAAATCTCCAAGCCAGTAAAGGAAAAGGACCCCTTGCTCATATATTGCACAAGCAGCTGCTCTCCCTTCCTTCTCAGTCATGCACAATTGATTCTTGACAGAATTACAGGTTTTCTGCTGCCACAAGTGACAACAGAAAGGTATGCATAGGCATGTGACGCCACAGCTTCACTGGGACTGCACAGTTGACAATGCCTGAGGCACACCAAGTACTCACATCGAGAAATAGGGCAGTAATCCCAGGGAACAAGAGGATCATCTGTGTAACACCAGGGACCATGAAAATCATCATCTGGATTGCGGCAATAGTTTTTCTTCAGTTTACTAACATCTGGTTCTCTGAATATTTGTATATGCCTACAGGGAAAAAAAATTCAAAGTGCTGAAAAGCTTTATACTATAGCCCAAATTTTCAAAGGTTAAATGTTCCTTTGCTCCACGTTGTAATATTAGCTGGTTGAGAAGCCCACAGGTCAGGGTGTAGGGCTGGTTAAAATCAAAGGGAAGATGAGGCCCAAATATTTGCTGGATCTGGGTCCAAGTTTCCTCTGGTTGGTATTTTAAGCACTGTGTCCGCTGGACAGCTGGGAGGTTTCTAGATCTCCCACTTGAGCTAAAATCTCTGGATACTCTGAGGAGGGATCTTGACACTGATTAGAAGAGTGTCTGTGTTGCCCTCAGCAAATCTGCAGGCCTCTCTGGGAGCACCAGTACCTTCTCCCTGCAGATTAACAGTGAGCACAAGGGAGCACTGAATCTGCAAAGAAAGCTGAATCTCAGGCAAAGGAAAAACAAACGCAAGAAAGTTAGCAAGGCTGAGCAGCAGGCAAGGAGAAGGATGAATGGCTCAGACAAACTGCGGTGCTAGATCACGTAGGTTGCAACCCTACACAAGATAGCTTACAGGTGAAGGTCTGGAGGAACAATCTGAAGCAGATAAAGCTGTTTATTTCTGGCTTGCCAGACAGAAGCATACAGGCTTTCTAAGTTACAGCTGCCCTGCTCTTTTAGTTCAGAACCAACCACGCATGCTGCTTCTAGCACATCCATAACCAGAGTAAATGCTGCAGTGAGACAGATAACCTCCCAAAAATCTCCCAGATGCAAAATTGTGGAAATAAGAGAAGAAAGGGTGATCTGTGCTCAAGATTATATGATCGTAACTGCATCAAGCATCCAGGAGGTTCAAACTATCTTATTCACAGCTAACTGAAGACTTATTAGAGCTCTCAGGAGTCATGGTCTTAAACCTCTGCCTCGCTCACATGGAGAGCACACTGGAATATGTATGCTGTCTCTGACCCTGTGTGGGGAAAAACACAATCCAGTTGGTGATTCCAGACAGTGCCACTGAAGTCTGCCTTTTGCAATACAGCTTCTCCAAAGGCTGACTTACTGATTTATGTGCCTTCATCTAACTGACCACGAAGTCAGTAGCAGAAATCAGGGACAATCAAATTCCATAGGGCAGTGGCTAATATGTTGGGCACTATGACTGTGGTGATCCTGAGCACTAACTTAAGAACAAGTACCAAAAGTAATACAGACATAATGAAACTAAAGGAAAATTGAGGGAAACTGTTTACATCTTGGACACTAATGTGCATAATATCTCATACAGAGCAAAATTTTTGATAAATCTCTCTCTTTGTGAAGTACCTGGAAGCCATTGTTCTTGTCACTCCTGAGATTTATTAATCTGCTATTCTGAACCAGCAGAGGCAACACTGAAGATCCTGGCATGATTGAAAAAGTCTTGGAAACTCACAACTTCTTTTGTACTGCTGATTCAATTTTACTTTTAAAAATAAATTAAAGTAACTTGAAATTTCTGCTACTTGAATATGAAGTCAAAGTAATGATAAACAACAGAAAATGCAAGTCACTTTAATGACATTTTATGTCAGTGTCATCAGATCACAGGCTCAAGATTCAATTTCAGTCTGCAAGGGATCTTAGGTGGTTTCAAGTCCGACCTCCTGCTTGAAGCAGCATGAACTATGAGATCAGATTGATGAGATAACCATTTCCTGCTTTATTCCTGCTATCATCTCATAGAACAAAACTTTGAAGGATAAAGATGGGGTAAACCAGGCCAGTAAACTAAACACTAAGAAACATCCCAAAGCCTGCAATTAGTGGTTACCCTGAACAAAGACATGTTGTGTAATATATTTAAACACTGAGAGAAAAAAAAAGGAAAAAAAAAAGATACTAAAGCTCCAGGGCATAAGAGGCTATTTTAGAATCACTGCAGAAGAAAAAGAGATGCCATCTGGAGGCAGTATTTATTCAGGACTCACTGAACCATCTCTTTCTGTTTTGTATGTACACACCTACGTAAGTCTTCAATATTCTTGTCCCATGTGGAGCAAGTTAGCCCAAATCTTGTCTTGGATAGATTCCCCATGTAACTCTTGCCATTGCCACGATAACAATCTGAATAAGAATGTTGAGACAAAAAGAAGTAGAGGGTGATTGTGCAACATTGAAAAGAAAACTCTTCTTTTCCATCAGTAATCCAAGTAATTAAAGACAAGTGTTATATTTAGCCAACACTATACAATATAAATCAAACTACTATATAAATCAAATCAGGAAGCAGGTTTTCAAATTTAGATACATAATCTGCTTGAGGCCTTCGTTCTCAAAAGAGTAGCTTTTTAAATTTTGTCTTACTTAGATAAACTGGTAAAATTTCTTTCACAAATAGTTAGTTTATGGTTAATTTAGAAGGGTCACACAAACTATTCTAAAAGTTGTTCAGGAGCTGTTTTATGCAAAACAAAGCAAAAAAGCCCCCTTAATCCTCCCTCCTCAAAAACCAGACACTCTTAGCCTATTTCAAACAACTTACCTTTTTGTAGATTATAGATACTGGCAAGAGCATGTAGTTCTAGACTTAAGTTCTACTTTGGTAAAATAAAAAAATCAACATGACTTTAATTTTAATGTAATTGAAAAACTTGCCTGTTCACTCCAGCAGAAGTCATGTTTAATTCATAAGCTTTTATCACAAGCCTTTTTGAGACTTTTCAAGAAGATTGTTCAAAATGATTACTACTATAAAGACTTCTTGTATAAAGTGTTTCATTTCATATTCATCAGTATTTTAACTTTTTGATAATTGATACTTTACAAAATCACATCATGAAAGTCAAAGTTTAATCCTTTCTCTGACAGAACTCTCGTAATGGCAACTTTTCCAAATTTTAAGAGAAAAAATGGCTAAAATTTAAAGAGGGGGACCTTAATGCAGTCTGATGTAGAGTTGTAGGTCTGAAGTCTTATCCTCAGTTTATGCTGATTGACATCAGTTCTCAAGATGCAATAATATTCCTTAGAGTAATACCAAGACCTCATGGGAAAACCAACATTTGCCTGAAGACTCAGAGTGGACTTTACAGGCAGAGGTAAAAACTTGAAATTAAGAGGCTATATGGGAAGTCCTATGTGTTCTTTTCAGCTTGACTCCTTTTAGACAAGGGGGTATATGGAAAAAATAAATTTAAAAAATCACTTTTGGTGATTTCCTTGGCACTTTTCACTGTGCCAAGAAAATAATCTCAGCTCTGGAAAAAGGCCTTTCAGTCTAAGAAAGGTAAGACAGTGGAGCAGATCTCCAGCTAATATAAAATGGCACGCAGATTCACCTTGTCTAAAAATCAGATCCAATAGCAAATCTTTGCTGCAGTTTTCCCAGCTGGAATCGCAACATGAACTGAGAAATGAATCTCATTTACACCACGATGATTCCCAAGTATTCAAGTAAAGCCGAAGCAGAACTACACAGGTGTAATACAGATGTAGTGAGATCAACTCCTCTGTTTTCAAGCCTGCCTATCTGCCATTTGGAACAGAACAGCATTCACTTAAAATCACGTTATCACCCTTCTCTCTGTTACCTTGTTCATTTGATACATCGCACTTAGGAATCTGGGAGCAATAACCAATACGGATATTTGGGTCAGTGGTAAAACACCAGGGTGATTCAGATCCATCTGGATTTCGGCAGTAGTTCTCCCTCAAATCCCTATAAAAATAAATATGTTAGCTCACAGCAGGGATAACCTAAAACCACTGATGCATTCTATTGCTTTTTATTATGAATTAGCAATAACATAGGCTCCTTAAGGTCTGTATGTTACTGATCAGTGTCAAGTGCAAGGAGATGAGGAGCCAGTAAGAACACAGTGTCCATAAAAATACAGGAACTGTAATAAGAATATGGTTATGCGAATTCATTTTCAGTGGACCTATGTTTTGACTGGGTATGAGATTTCATTTGAAGATTAACAATATTTTCAATATAGTTTATTTTTTTTTCAGGATTCTCCATCAAAATTTGCATGCACGCTGACATTGGATACACCTGCAATCCATTACAAGTGCTTTTAAATACAAACATTGCTAAAGTGCTTAAAATTCCCTGTAGTTTGAATGGGTCTGCTGAGTTTAGAGAAACAGAGTCCTGTAGACTGTCAGCGATTCATTTAAGAAACTGAATCTTGGAATATAAAAAAATATGTGTTGAAATTCTATACAGCTGTTACCTTTAAAGTAAAAGTTACCCACAAGGGAACATCTTTAAATGCCTCTCACAGCTTACATGAAATAGTCAAACCTCTTAAATGTAAGTTTTATTTTCCCATCTCCTGACAGTTGTTGCCATGTTCTGTGCATCTCCATATTTCACTATACTTTTCCATCTGTAGCACTTACTGAAAACAGACTATGGAAAGAATGGGCCTAATATTGTAATTCTTACTCATGTGAGTTTTGAACAGTCGTACCAGTGATTCTGTTGATATGACTCAAGCCATTGGCCTCGACAGCCACTACGCTTTCAAGTATCTGAGAAAAAGCAGTCCTAATATTGTTAACCCCCCCTGCACTGCTAGGAACCTCGTTTAAACTGCACGAGGGCCTAATCCCACACAATATTTGTTACTTTGGTTCAGCATAAATTGTTTTAAGTTTGTCTGAGAAAAACCTGTGGGATCAGGCTCAAGCACTAATTTCCAGGTGAATTCAAGAGGGTCCTGAGACTGACAGAGGAGGCTCAGGATCAGTCCTATTTTCCATTACAACGATGATTGTTACATTTTCAGTAGATGTGTTACAATGCACAGTATCCGATGAATTAATTGAACAATAGTAGTGAAGGGATTAAGACAACAAACCTAACTGTTTTACTCAGACAAACTGATATTACAGACATAATCTGAACTCAGAGCAGAATCTTTTCTTTACCTTGAAAAATCCACACTATTAAATTCCAGCACAAGCCCAGACTGATATTTAGCCATCAATAAAGACATTTAATACAAACCGGGCTTTGCTTCCATGATGGTCAGCTAGGTTTCCTCTGTGGTCAGTGAAAAAAGGACTGAAAGAGCGTGACTAAGGTAACTGCCTAAAATAAGCAGATTATTCACATCCTGGTAGTTTATGAACTGTACAGAAAGGTTAGATAAGCAGTGGTCCTTCAAGTAAAAGCAGTCCTATTCATGCAAGTACATTTAGTAATGAGATAGAAATAGGATTAAAAATATTGAAAACAAAAGAACTGTTTCAAATATAAATGTCAAGTATTGCCAATGAGATTACATTTATTCTGAGATCTGAAGAACTGCTTTTCCTCTGTTCAAATGATTTTCAGCATCAGCAAGTACAGTAAATGCATCAGCTCGCAGAGCGGGAACAGGGATCCTATGGTCTACTTTGGTGGCATGAATTTCTAAACATTTGAAAACTGAGCTCTTTGTCCACTGCAGTAACAGCCACATGTCTCTACTCACTTGCACTTGAAGTTCTCGGGTGTGATGTTATGCTGGTGAGGAAACTGGGAGTCCCATCGCTGGCACTGGATTCCACTCCATATGGTGTTGACCGTGCCGCGGTAGCCTTCACCCTGCCCCTGAATGCAAGTTGTCGTCTCAGTTGCTGCCTCTGTGCTGTTCACGATGCTTTCATCTGCAGACACAGAGAAGAAGTGCTGTTTCATTTTCTTAAGATGGAGCCTGGCTCAGGGTGTCAGATTTGAACTCTACATTGAAGTTCAAATTGTGGTAATTGGAGTTTTTTGGTGAAATTGCCAATCTGATATCTTTCACAAAATAGTTTTCTCCTCTTCACATTCACAACATTCATGAAATAAAAATAGGTGCTAGCCTTCATGCTAGCTTATCCACTTGCAGACAAGGAATCTGCAACATTTAAGACCTTTTGTTTAGTAAGACATCTGGCCCATGCTATATCATTGAAGGTCAGGAGATATATTTGGTTACTCTTTCCAGTTCAGCAAATATTTTCTCATTCGTTTAACTTTACAAAACTGAGTGACCACCCATGTGCACACTGTTAAACATGTTAATACATGTTTGCAGGATTAAAACTCAATTGGTTTTCTCCAAAGAATTCTCAGAATATCAAGTCACAGGAAAAAAAAAAGATGCAGATTAAAAAAAAAAAAAAAAGATAAATTCTGATATAAAATAATGAGCTAAATCCTCCTTGAAGCTTCTCTTTTTATGTCATATGTAGTTAGAGGGAGAAAAAAAACCAAACAGCCCAGCTTTTGGAAATCAAAGATCAGTATTCTCTACAGAGAGACAAAAGTTTTAAAGACTAACAAATTCATCAGACACAAGATCTTTTACAGATGTTGATATACTCTGCGTTCACCCTGGTGTGGGCTGTCTTGAACTAAACTCAGAAAAACAGTGGTTTTTTAAATGACTCATTCACATAACTTGAAAGACCCTTTTTATTTCTTATGCAATTTTCATAATTGCAAATTAATGGCACAGATATTGCATCAGATATATACAAAGTAGTACAAAACTAAATATACTACAGTAGGAGCAACACTTCTGCAATGTCCCAAAAAGCTCCCAGCATAATATTTTTGTAAGTAACTGCCCATCTGCTGGTAATTGCTATTGTTCACAAGACTAATTTTATTAATTATCTTAAAAGTATTAGTTGCCAGCAATAAGAATGCTAATAAAGTTTTAAAATTAGATTTCTTCAAATGGTCCAGTGATTAGAACAATATTTGTGTGTTATTCATAATACAGTTCATTCCTGGTAACTTCAGCCAGTTCTATGAACTTGCAGAAAATATGGATCTTAAGGAAACCAAATGTCATAACAGATGGGTTTGGCTGATTTGCTGTCTAATCTTCTATGTTAAAGATCACTTCCCTGTCAGATGATAACATCAAGTTGTGCAGTTGAATTATACATTTCTCCATGCTGGAGAAAATTTCCCTTTTTCTCTTAATCTGGTTGATGTTTTTACATCAGTGTTTCACAGTCAAATTAATTTCCTGTCCTTCCTTCCCAAGGCACTTTGTCTGCAACGTTTGTCCTGTTTCAATGGGATTGTGAGCTCCAAGCTCATTCCAAAGTCAGAAGGACATTGCATTGCGAGTATCACAAGAAGGCTTCTGCCTTTCTAGTGGATTCATCAAACAGGCTTGCAGCTAGTAACTGTATTTTTAATAATTATTATTAACTTTATAAGTAATTGGACAACAAAAAGACAATGTGTACACCTAATAGAAATACAGCTACATATTTCTGCTTTCCATTAGCACTAATATATGAAAACAAATTAGAATTATATTCTAAGATAGCTCCTAAGCTATTAGACTGGACTGTGCTCTGCCACATTCAAATATATATTAGTCTTTTAAAAAAAATGCAACACTTATTAAAAATGAAAGAGATGTGGTGTATAATTTGGAAAAAAAAGTTACGCACCATGACAAATTTCAGCATACATACAGCATCCTGACTGCATAATATCTCCTAAGTAAATCAATAAATTACAATTGTATAACCCTAGAAAATATTTTCTTAAATAATAGTAAGATGCAAAAAATTCAACATAATACAAGGCACTACAAGAAATTACTATTTCAACTGTAATGAACCATATAGTACACTTATTCTGTACTCAGTCATACTCGAGAAAAAGTAATTAGTTTGGCATTTATGTATCTTTGTGTGTTTTGTGGGGTTTTTTGGTTTTTTTTTTTTCTGTTTTTTTTTTTTAATGACATGCCTGCAGTGAAATAACTAATGCATCAATTTAGGCAAGGCCTTAGACTTATTTTGCAGAGCATTTCTTCTTATATACCTACAAATACACAGCTCATCACTAAACTTTACAGTATATGTCTGTACAGTGATCTCTATCAGTAGATCAGATTTTACAACAGTTGGTCCATGTCAAAATGTTCTGTTTAAAGGAACCAGACAAATTTCACTTTCACATTGTCATAAATACTTGCACAGTCAAGTCTCAACCGGAAAGATTTAGGTTATAATTGCTAAGAGAGAAATTATTTCAAAATCTGCAATGTGTGATAGATTAGCTACTGCTATTACTTTGTCTCAGGTCTCAAGAAGAATTCTAGTGATGAAGAGGCTCACTAAAATATTTTTATTTGAATTAATAAAGCAATGCTATCATTCCAAAAGGTCCACAGAACCCTACCCAAACTCTTCTTGCTATACCACCGGCATTTCCTACAATTTTTTTTTTCAAATTTTTCAAACCTAAAAAATGAGACCTCAAAATATTTCTGAAATGTAATTCTGAAATTATGAGAGCTTATGCTCTCAGAAACAAGCTCTCTCATTCTGGCTCTTGAGTCTCACAGAAAGCTCAAAAATTATCAAAAAAAAGGCTCAAAAAATCCTTAGTTCAGAGGGTATTTTCTACACACAGGCACTATGGGAACAATAGGTTTGTTCATGTGAATGCGAGGTGGGCTGGAACTGCACAGGGACATGCAAAAGCTTGAAGAGTGCTACCTGCCTCATCAGGTGTTGCAGAGGTGGTCTGCAGACCATAAGGCAGTTGCCAAACTTTAAGTGCCCAGGTTCTCCAACTTGAATAGTCATCTCCTTTCAGTACTAGTCTTGTTCTTGAGGCTAATTACTGTTGTCACCCACATAGCCAATTATCTAAAGTTTAGTAAGTCCGAGTATGAACATCAGATGTGCAGAGTGCTGGTGAAAAGTCCTGAGAGCACTCCCAATTTTCTTACAAGGTGGAAACAAGATTAAGCTAAAAATCAGTAGAGCTGAATTCCAATCCTCATCCTAGCAATTCTTCTAAAATATAAACTAAGACCTGCAACTCCAAGGGCTTGCTCCAGTAAGAAAGCCATTGTGAATTAAGTTAAAGATGAATTTAAGTTCAATAAGTAATCCTTACTATACAGGCAGGTACTTCAATTTTATCTTAGAGGTACCTTTTATTTTGGTTGTTCCAGTTCACTTTTTACAGTTCTGAACTGAGAGAAAAAGTACTATTAAAGGAAGATCACACAAAAGATCATCTTATAAAAGACTACTATTTACAATTTATTAATTAAATGTCACTTCTTATTCCTATATGAAACTTCATTATGAACAGAAGAATTTGGTAATTGTCTAGCAGCATTTTGCTACTTTTGAACTTTGTCGTAATTTTTTTTTTATATATTCTGGATGACTCAATTTAACCATGTAATTCAGACAGCTTCCTGTTAGTAGAATTTCCACTTTCACATGTTCACTCTGAAGTCCCCAACCAAAGTGCAATAGTGCAAAGGTTTCATTTTTTCCATAAAACTCTCCCTATTCAAAATATATAACTTTATTAATAAGGGCCAGCTCATGCATTCATAGATGCTTAAGAAAAGAGGTGAAACATGATCCAAGCCTTTGTCTGTAAAGCCACAGATAGTCTTCTCAGTTCTGGTTCTCACAGTAATGTCAGCATGAGAGAATCAGCAGGGGCCTTGAGTCATTCTATGGCTGAAGCAACCAGTTTAGAGTACTGCTTCTGTCTTTAAGCCTGATGACCCAGAAGAAAATCCTGCACAAATTTTAGGTCAATGCTGAAAGTCCTACTGACTTAAAAGAAGGTAAGGATTTTGCTGGAGTATTCACACAATTTCATGGTAATACTACATATGTATTTTTGGAAAAGGACATAGTTGGAAAACAAGAATCCTAAACCACTTCATCGGGAAAATTCATGCTTTCGCTTATATTGTTGCAATGTCTTCCCTAGTGTGTCTGTCAATAAAAGGAACATGTGCTCTGATTTGTAACAAAAGTGTTTTAAAAGTAGATTTTTAAAGAGGTGCCTAACCCAGGAAAGAAAGTGTCCTAAGCACATCCAAGTCCTCTTTAAACATGATCCATGCAGTTCTGCAAATGTCAACAAGAAACTTGAGTGATGTTCTGAGAAGAAGGTGCTCAAGCTCAGTTACGCTGCCTCCAGGCATCCCTACCTCAAGAAGCACAATCTACAGTTCTAGGTGGTATGGTAGTGGCAATTCTGTTCTTTCCACTCTCTCACAGTACATGAAACATGGAAAAAAATCTATAGATCTCTGCATATTCAGAGCTCTTAAATCTCACTTTCAAAACTATCATAGAAATGAGGAAAAGGATCTGAGAAGGATCCTTTTTGAGGAAATGCAGATTAAGCCATTGCATCCACAATCAGTGCTGAACCTCTGCAATGCCTGCATGTGAAGCGAGGTGGAAGGTAACAGTTTATCAACTACTACACGTCAGTGTCTTTCACTGCCTCCTTTCTATAGACATCTTTATCTTACATACATAATAAGCTTAAACTGAGTGGCACTTTTATTTGCTTACATACTATGATTCAACAAATAACTCTTTAATCAGAACTTCAAATTCAAATGGGTAGTTCAAATCTCTGCTTCTAAAGGATGAGTAATCTAATATGGGCAATTCTTTGTCTTGCAAAAGTTCTAGGCACATTCAACTTTGCTTTTCATTACTTGCTCTTTCCCATCAAACCCTGCCTGTTGCCTATAAGTACTGACAGCAAAGGCTAAATCCATGGTAAAATCAGCTGAGTTGGTTGGAAATCAGGTAGGCAGCAACCAAACATTGTCCTGACCATAATAATTCCATACAGCTCTACAGCGTTTGAATAACTGACATATGTAGATATGTAGCTTTCTCATTTCTGGGCCTCAGCACTTCTCTTCTCTGTAGCGCATCCATAGAACTGCACCTTTCCTTATTGATGTTTTTTAAAAGCAGTATTAGCTCCTTATTCTTATCTTCCCTGTAGTCCATGTCCTCATCCATGCCAAAGTAACAGTCATTTTCTTTTTTCATATTTGTTGTCACTGCTTCCATTTCTTCATTTCATCCTACACTTCTTTAATGCTGTTATAATTGCCCTTTATTCCTCTCTTCTAACTAAAAATTGTCTCAAGCCAAAACCACAGACACATATGTGAACAACTTCAAACCATTCCTAGGGTCCCTGAAGTCTTAATCCAGATCCAATTTTTGCAGCTTGAGCCATCTCTAATCCCTAATTGCTCCTGTCATCTCTTCCTCACAGCCCTGGCTGTAAGCCACAATGTTTTATGCTGCCTTCTGTGCTTGGAAATAAAGTTACAATGCCCTCCTGTCTCTTCAGTCTTAAAAACATATTTATTTTCTGAATGCTTCCTTCCACTGACTTTTTTGCCGAAAATTTTGTATATGAGCTGCTGTCAGCATTTTGGCTATAGAGCGTACTAGCACTCATGACATGTAGCAAAAGCCACAAGCAGCATGCTGCCTTGTGGTCACTTCCCCGAAGAGAGGACACCTACGTTTTTGTAAGTGGTCCAAGGACTTGGATTTGCAAAGCATTTTCTCTAATTAGTATTTCTTGTAAAATATATAAACAGTCCTCAACATAGCCATTAAAAACCTGTGTGAGAATCCAAACCACAAAGCTATAAAGACATATAACTCATGATCTCTTTTTAGTGTACTAAGATTGCAGAGCCAGAGCTTCAGAAAATGGAGCAGCCACTGAAACCCAGCATGGACCAGTGTTTTGGGCTCCCTGCTAAGAGGTGGGAAAACAGTTGTTCTATGTGCCTCAAGAAAGTCAGAAAACTAAAAACAGAGCTCTGATATTTTGTGTTGGTATTCTGGTCATCAGTCTGGTGATATAACAGTAATATCAGAAATAAATTCCCTTTTTGGGTTATAAAGGAAAGCAGTAAGCAGTATCACATCTTACGTAGCGTGTAATGCCATATGCCTGTGCTAAACATCCTTTGAAAATATCAGCTGGATAAAGCACTGTCAAGATCACTACTTTTGTATTCTTCCTTATATATATTCGTTCAGTAATTTCCAAAGATCTAGTTTTCTGTAGTGAAAATACAGTTTTGCATGTGAAATTTCCACTGATCTTAATATATTTTTTTAGCTGAAGATGAAGGAAAGAATTTCTGTTAAGTTTTGCCTAGAAATGAGACAAAAAGCTCTCATCACAACATTAAAATCATTACATTGTGGAGGTTTTAAAATTTTATTTTAGGTATTACCTTTTCTTCAGAGCTCTAATTGTGAATTGGGTAGACAGAGGTCATGCTACAGTAGTTTGCAGATCTCCCACCCAACTATTTAACAGAGCTTAAACCAGACTGTAGATACTCAAGGTTTCATGGACTGTAAGCTTACGTGACCAAAAAAAACAGATGTGAATCCTCAGAACACTGACACATCAGCTCAGGAAATGCCAAAGGATAAAGGTTTATAAAAGTTGCATTTGTGAAACAGTCAGCTGTAACTTAGGAATTTTTTTTCTTTTGTAACAAAAACACTTCAAGGGAAAAGAATAAATCTAGTGTCCTACATATGATTCCTGTATTATCTAATAATTAGAGAAATGTAGGAAGCACAGATTAGTTTATATAAAAAAAAAACACCAAACAACTCAAAAAATACAAACAGAAAATCCAAAACAACAACCCCCATCTTAATGAATTAACTAAAAAATCAGAAAGACAATTCAGTTATAGAGCTAAGCAAGACTGTTCTCAATGGGGAAAGACTGAACTTTCCCTATTACAAAAGATTATCAAACACTGCAGATACAATTTCATGAATTATTACTGTAGTTCACAGGCAAGTCTTTCAACATGGATATGACTTAATGGGTGCCTGACACAAAGCAAGCAGTAGTCTTGTTAAGTTTCTTCTGTCTCTGGAGAAATGAAATACAGACATTCCCAAAAGTGGCAAATTAACCTCACTTTTTTTTTCAGTGGAAAAATTTTGCTAATTTTAACTACCTTATACTGGATTTACAATGACATATGATAGCGCAGAGTAAGCTCAATTACTCTGCGTCAGGAAGTACATTAAGAGTATTCTTACTCAACCTTTGAATTTAAAACAGTTGACTAATTGGTAAGAAGTGACTGACACTCCAATTCATCACACTGGCCTAAGCCAAGAACAAGCAAGGAGAGAAATTTCTGAACTAGTGGTGGTGGAAGCAGAAGACATGGCATACTATGGTTTAGTAAGAATTTCAAGTGAAGACCAAGAATCATAGAATCATAGAATGGTTAGAGTTGGAAGGGACATTCAAAGGTCATCTAGGCCAACCCCCCTGCAAGAAGCAGGGACATCCCTGACTAGATCAGGTTGCTCAGAGCCTCATCCAGCCTGGCCTTGAATGTTTCCAGGGATGGAGCTTCCACCACCTCTCTGGGCAACCTGTTCCAGTGTTCTACAACTCGCACTGTAAAAAAATTTTTCCTAATATCCAATCTAAATCTACCTCCCTCTATTTTAAAACCATTAGCCCTCATCCTATCACAACAGGCCCTACTGAACAGCCTCTCCCCATCTTTCTTGTAGGCCCCCTTGAGGTACTAGAAGACTGCTATCAGGTCTCCCCAGAGCCTCCTCTTCTCCAGGCTGAACAGCCCCAACTCTCTCAGCCTGGCCTCATAGGAGAGGTGCTCCAGCCCTCTGATCATCTTCGTGGCCCTCCTCTGGACCTTCTCCAACTGGTCCATGTCCTTCTTATGTTGGGAGCTCCAGAACTGGACGCAGTACTCCAGGTGGGGTCTCACCAGGGCAGAGTAGAGGGGGAGAATCACCTCCCTCGACCTGCTGGCCACGTTCCTCTTGATCCAGCCCAGGATGCGGTTGGCCTTCTGGGCCGCAAGGGCGCATTGCCGGCTCATGTTGAGCCTCTCGTCCACCAGCACTCCCAAGTCCTTCTCCTCAGGGCTGCTCTCAATCCATTCTCTACCCAGCCTGTATTTGTGCCTGGGATTGCCATGACTCAGGTGCAGGACCTTGCACTTGGCCTGGTTGAACTTCATGAGGTTGGCACGGGCCCACGTCTCCAGCCTGTCCAGGTCCCTCTGGATGGCATCCCTTCCCTTCGAGCGTGTTGACGGCACCACACAGCTTGGTGTCATCAGTGAACTTGCTGAGGGTGCACTCTATCTCACTGTCCATGTCGCCAACAAAGATGTCGAACAGGGCCGGGCCCAACACGGACCCCTGAGGGACACCACTTGTGACCAGTCTCCACTTGGACATCGAGCTGTTGACCACCACTCTCTGAGTGCGGCCATCCAGCCAACTCCTTATCCACCGAGTGGTCCATCCATTGAACCCATGCCTCTCTAGTTTAGAGAGAAGGATGTCGTGCGGGACAGTGTCAAAAGCTTTGCACAAGTCCAGGTAGATGATATCCGTTGCTCGTCCCTTGTCCACCGACGCTGTCACCCCGTCATAGAAGGCCACCAAATTGGTCAGGCACGATCTGCCCTTTGTGAAGCCATGTTAGCTGTCACCAACCATGCTTCCTTCTTTAGGCAGGAACTGCTCATACATAAAGGTTCATGCCAGAGTTGTTCCCTCTCTCCCTCACCCAATATTTATATATATGCCAACTTTATAGAAAAAATATAGGATTACATTATGGAAATAGACTTTTCGTAAAATGAATTACTGTATCTAATTTATCTGGATTTGAGATACCCCAATAATGGTTTATCTTGGTTGATATAACAACAATATAATACAGAGAACCCTAAAAATTAAACAGTCATTAAAAATCCCTCATTTTATGCTTATTGTTATTTTTCTTTTTTCCCCCTTCTTTTTTGCATTCTCATGTAAATCCAGTTCCAGATGAGCTTTATTATTCTTTTTAATAGAATCTATTCTCTTCTTCTCTCCTCCTCCCAAGAGAGCCAAATGAATTTTACAGTGACATAAGCCTACTGAAGTGACACTTAGAGCTAGATGAAAAGCAGAGTGTCTGGTTTCGAGGATTTTTTTTAACACTTAATTTTGGTCAAAATTGAAACAGGACAACAAAGGAAACTGTAGTTTCCAAAACTGCAGCTCTAAGAGAAACTGACTTTCTCACGAGCTAACATGACAATGTGAGTTTCACTGAGCAGTTTTAGAAGCTTCCCTTTGCCTCCACTTCACGGAAAATTAAAAAATAATATTTTCCCTTTTCTGCCTATATTCCTGGGGACTCTGCCACAGGACTGGGGCCCATGAAGCTGTCAGTCTTCTACACTATGGATTCAGTCAATGTTATGTCTTGTTTTCAGAAATTGCCTTTATTCCCAATATGTTATGAACAAAGTATTTTGAGTAAAAAGAATTTTAAAAACTGCTTAGGTATTACAAGACCGCCTTTAATGTCATGCTTGTACATTGATTATTTCACAGGTTGTCAGTTCACTAAGGGCAAAAGGTTGGACCCTAAATCTAGCAATGAGAAGTATGAGAGATAAGAAAGGAGACTATTACCTGTAGATCCCACAAGCTGTGAATGAGGCAAGTAATTTCAAAGGTGCGCATCTCAATTTCCTAGTTAAAGTATGTCCCAACAAAAACTTAATTCTACCATCTGCCTCTGGTACTTAATACCATGAAAGTCTAGAAAAATTACTTTACCCAGGTTTTCAAGGGAGGTTGAATAGTTTTGCCTTCCTCATTGTCCCTGCACTGCTCATTTAAGACATCTAATTACCAGTAGAACAGACTGTCACAGCTACCACCAAAGTTAGGAGGATCTAGGCTTTGAAGATAGAACATGCTACAGAATGCTCTAAAAATTCTGAACTAAAGCATCTCAAAGTAGGCTTCTGATATTTGTATACCTTAACATTACTTTGATTCCTTGTCTGTAAAGTGAGGATAACAAAAGCCACCATCTTGTAGCAGACGGATGAAAAGAAATTAATTGCCTGTGGAGTGCTTTGATACTGGAAGGCTGAATATCACAGAGAAACTCATGAGGAAATTAATAACTCTGTCTTCAGTACAAGGCTGAATAGTGTGCAGGAACCAAGGTTTAGAACCACACAATGTGCAAGAGGAAAATAAAGGACTGAGCAGTGGTTGAAAGAGAGGGCACTGAGAAGGGAAGATATGCATGCATCTGCTCCCAAATGGTAATGCAGATGCCCAGCATGGCCAAACTAATACTGTACATGAGATCTTCATGATGATGTTACCTCACTTTTCTAGTTCTTGATTTTCCAACATTGTAATGCAATTTCCTGTAGGTACAATATACACATATTCCAGTGCTAAGTAGCACACAACTCTTTCCTGTCCAGATTAAATATAATGTCTTTATAGGAGATACTCTTTGAAAGCTATGTTTTAAAAGTCAGTGAAGTGCAATGAATGAACTAGCTTTGGTCCTATACTGCTTGAACTATCTGTGTGCAAATTTTGGAAAGGAAACGGAAGCAATAAATTTTGCTTGAACTCACCACACGTTTTAATTGCACAGAACTCCCAGGGGGTGTTAGGGTCAAGAGTGTAGCACCACGGTCTCAGCTTGCCATCAGGATTGCGGCAGTAATTATCATCAAAGCCCTTGTCAGGATATCTGCAAACCACAACAAGAAACGTGTCAGGGAAGTCTTCCTGGCAACACTACACTGGCTTGTACAAGGTACGTAAAGGACATCCTCGGCAGAGACAAACAAGAACCAGTTCCTATTAACCTTAGGTCTGATCCTGTGAGATGCATGCAAATACTCTTTTAACACTATTAGAAAGTTGATAACATAAAATCTCTTTCCAAATATGCAGCAGAATCAGACCTCCACTGAGGGGGATTCCCTGCTGTGCTAATGCACAGGATACCAGATGGGGTAACTCCACTAATTGCTAAACTCTTGCTCTTGTGTCTGTCAACTGATGACCAGACTCTAAAGCCACTCAGTTTTTTTTAAACAGCCCAATTAAGTGTGGATTATATAAACACTGCCTGGCATGCTGGACTCATTAGGAAAACAGGTTCTTCAGTGTAACAGCCCTGGGTTCAAACTGGAAGCTATTTTGAACAGCTATGTTACTAATGATAGCTCAATTTTTTTGTAATAGAGCTCATTCTAGGTCATGCCCTCATTTCAAGCATTGGGGAAAAAAGGAGAAAAATAAGGAATTAACTTCCGTCTCACTTTATCTCATTAAGATTTGAAACTATTGTGCCATTTAATTGTTTCCATGTTCCTACTGCCATCACTGAACGATCAGGCAAACATTCAAGATAAGGAAGTGCTTTTTGTATAAATGTGCTATATTAACATCTGTGAACTTAAAGAGAAGGAGATAAATGCATACTTTTTTTTTGTCTCCAGTGAATACAAATTGTCTTGGTTTTCCAGTTTTATTGAAACATGTATGTAAAAGAAACAAAAAGTGGACATGCCCCTGAGGGAAACATGAAAAGTATGTAAGAGAACAATAAAGTTAACTACCTGGGAACCTGAATCCATTTACAACTGCAAGCAGATGTGTTTTGCACAAGCAGAGGAAAATATGATTTACAAGCATGTGCTTTTGCTAGGATGCTTTTCTGTCAAGCAATCATCCTATTTTTGACTCATGCATTTGCAACCTGATTTCCCATTCCTTGGGAAAAATCAGGTTCCTTCATCTATATAAGGGACAGGGACAGGATTTAAGTAGAATTAAAAAAAAAAAAAACCCTCAAAAAACAAACCACCAAACCCAAGAAGAAATATCACAAAACTGAGAATTCAAGGACCCTCTGCAATTGTAGCTCCCAAAAAACATTCAAAACAACTGGGAATGTAAAGAGTCCACTTTCTAGAAGGCAAGTGTCTTTCATAGCACTGAATGCTCTGCCCTTCCTAATATTATTCCTCAGTTCCTATAGAAAAGGCCAACTAACACCTTTAAGCCAAAAATATTAGGGATAAGATAAACAACATGGCTTCAAACTGTTGCACATAATTCAACAGTGAGACTGGAGTTTGTCCCTTTTCTCTGCACACTCCTCCTTCTCCAGTACATTTGGGCACAGACCTCTTGCTTAGACCCCACAAAGAACCCGAGGTTTCCAAGATCTTTCAGAATCCAACATATTTCTTCTTTTTTTCCCCCTGAAACTGGAGTAGCTGAAACTGAAATGAAGCATTAAGTTACACATCTGGTGTCAAAATCAAGATGTTTTCTCACTTTCTATGGGGGCAGAAAGTGTGTTAGACAAAGAGATAACATTTATTCTCCTTAAAGAGACAGATGCTGATCTCTAGTTCTGCTGGAAATAAACTTAGTCTCTAAAACTCTTGACTAATATTTCTTTTCTCCTTCATTTTGCTATAAAAGACATGCAGGACTGGAAACTTGGTTTTATATGAAGTAAATTTTCATAGAAGAGATATAAAGAAGAGTATTTTAATAACAGCATACTTGCAGTTGTACTACACTTCAACCCTACTGTCCTCCATACAATAACTACCTGTTTTCACAGAATATTTGATTTTGAGCAGAAAATATGAGCAGAAGAAAAGAAAACTGTTGCTTCTCTATGCTGTCTTATGCCTATCTATGTCATCATCCTCAATGGTCTTCCTTCCATACTGAGGCATAATCCTGCCCATGAGGAGTACACGAGAGAACTAGAGCTTCAGAATGCAATTCTGGATCCACTAATACCTAAAAACGGGTCATGCGGGAGCTCTTTTAGGGGTCTCCTACTGCTAGCTTCAGTCACATCTAAGTAAACAGGTGTTATCAATTCTCTTCAGTAACTGACCTCTGAAGGGAATAAATGCGGAACAATTCATTGAGGTGACAAAACAGATAAGTGAGATGTGTTCACCCTGAGTTGAAAACTTTGTCCAACAACAGGTAGACTGGAGCATTTGAAAAGATTACTAGTTTTACCCCTCTTTCTTCATCATTGCAACAGATGAATCCATAAATGAAATTATGTTTAAATCTGTCCTTCCTGGTTTCCAAGTTATTCACACTACCTCTAGATGATACAATATAAGCCTCTCTAGAGATTGCTATATTTTAAGGAATCATTTGTTCTGAACCTCCTCTCTTATTTTCAACTTAAATGACTACTAAAAAACCCAAACAAACTAGAGCCCACAACATTTTTAAAAGCTAGTATAGTCAAAGTATAATTGTCACTACCTTTAGTGACCATTTAATGAAGTTAATTAACATTAGTGTATTAGAAGTGTACTGGACCCCAGTTACTCTTCTGAAAGTACATACAGATCAGTTCAATCTGGATGAGTCACTAGCTTTTTTGATAAAAAAGTGGTTTTATTAAAGTCTGAAAACTCTCAAGAAGATGTCTTGTGAAGGAAATCTTTTAAGGAGGAAAGCAACGGTTCATGAGACTGCAGTTAATCTGAAAAGTCATTTTGCAAACAATCCAAAATTAACAGAAAAAAAAAATTTCCTCCTGACTGTAAAATTAGTATTGTTTGTACTCAGAAGTTCTATAAATGTTTCACTCCTAAGGAACAAAAATATTTATGTGACTTATTCTAGAATGTACAGTAAGTGCATGGCAAAACTCAGAGACAGATTATCTTCTGTCCCAATGTGCTAATACAAAATATTTATTGTAGCAGAACTATGGGATAGCCTGGCATTAATCATGAAGCAGATCATCTGAGACAAAAGGAAAAAAGTTACATCACATCAACTCCGAAACTGCAGATACTTAATATTTTGCTGAATAATCAAGCTTTCTAAGATCTACCAGTGTCTGTATTTCTGAGTATAAAAATGATGCTTTATTTAGTGGAACACTTCTACATATATAAAGATACTTTCAGTGGAAGTTCTCAATTATTATGAGTTTGTTGGTTCTTACAGTCGTCCTCTGGCAGTTTAAGTTTACTCAATCCATTTTATAAATCCAAAATCTAGAGTAAAACTGAAATGAAACTTTAGTCCAGTTTAAGAGAAACGCAAAGGCCCTCCTGTGTGGCCTAAATCCCCACATAACTTCCAAAAGGGTGTATTATAGATGATTCTTTGAGGTCGGGTGAATTTTACCCTCTAGGAAAAACCCTAATGTGGATGTAATTTGTCTTGCTATTTCTGACTCATCTTTTGGCATTATGTATCTATGTCTAAATTTAAAAAATTTAAAAGTCTGAAATATAAATTAATGAACATAAAATGCTAAGCAAAACTATGAACTCCTTTTCCAGGCTGAAAAAAAGCATGTAGTGGGCAAACAATTTGTCAAAAAAATTGGATACTTAAATCTGATTACAACAGAAGGCCATCTACAATTCTAAAGCTGTTCAATATTTCAAAAAAAGGAGCATACTCTGACTTGACAATGTTATAAGTTTGTATTCACTAATTGTGTTAAGAACTCTAACAAAAATTTATTACTTTTAGTCATTATTTACTTTGTAATTACTTTAAGGTATTTTAAACTGGCTGAAGCTGCATCACAACATATAAAAAACATTCAGATGTTAATTTTTTACTGTCAATGAAGCTAGTGAGGAAATTTTGATCAATTGATGCAGTGCACATACATCACAGGATGTAGCCACAACTGCACTAAATCGCCTCTACTCATCATCTTGCACCTCCATCATGACGGTAGCCAGCCTACACACACCATGGGCCACAAGCCCAAGCAAATAAAACTGGTGAACTCCATAAGTGTCTGTTCAGCTAATGCTGATTCTGCCCAACTGGTTCCAGAATGTGTGTAATTTGCAGATTATAACCACATGAATTTGCTTGGTGGGGAGGAGAGGTTACCTCTCTGGACGAAATTTGTGCTTGTGAGGTCTCTGAAGATCCCAGCGCTGACACTCTTTGCCCGACTCAGTGTGATCCATTGGCCCTCTGTAACTCTCTCCATTGCAGGTCATGCATTCAACTAGGAAAAAAAAATATATATATACTAGTAATTCATCATGATGATGACTTGTAGCAGACAAAAAAAGTTTGTAAAGAAATCGAATCATATCCCTGCTGTTATAAATTGAAACTAACCTAGAGAGATATAAAAAAGTGGTATCTTTCAGTTAGGTTGGTATGGGAAATGTCCTTTAGAATAGAATTTCATCTCCTTCTTAGATCTAATCCAGATGCTTACATTTGATATCACTTTATAGGACACTTATGGTTTCAAGGCAGGTAGGCGTGAGCTGCTAAAGGCATTCATGTTCCTAGCAGATTTTTAACCTTACCTATCATTAGTAACAGAGAGAGACACACGTCTAAGGAAGGAGTATTTTTTAGAGGTGATATTTTCTAACTAAATGACATTCATTATTTTAAATCATTCTAAGTCATAGTGTAATAACAGCACAAGTTTAAGTCCAGAATAATGGCTGAATCACAAGTTCATGCAGTATAGTCTGTCTCTTTAAATTCCTAGCACTTTCAGCAATGTATGATACTGTTTCTTTTCGATACTAATTATTTTTGGCAGCTTACACTATGATAAATTTTCAGCCCTGGTTTGGGAAAGTGGGTGGTGGAGGGAGAGTGGGCAAAACCCACCAAAGGGATTTGAAATCACTGTTAAATAACATATGCTTCATAACTCAGAGTAAGAAGTCTTAAAATATAAAATTAATTCACCTTAATTAACTACAGACACATTTCTCAAGTGCCCCTTAATCCCCTTAATTAGAGTAATTGTAACAAAGGAACACTTAGTAAATACTAATTTATGCAATTGCAGATCTCACTCTTCAGTCAAAACATCCGTTACCAAAGTCTTCATCCTGCAGTGAGCTCCAGATCTTAATCCATTTGAAGCTCACTTAAGTTGATCTTTAAATGTTAGCTTTTAATAGATTTGCAAGCCCCTTGTAAATAATTCTCTCCCTCCCTCCCTCTTTTTCTCCCTCCCTCTCCCTTTTTTCCTCCACCACTGCACAGCTCTTGCACATGATACTTCAGCAGGAAAATTAAAGGCATCCTATCTTAGGAATTTAAATGGTTTGATTGACTGGAACGGAATTGGCTGATTAGCAAGATACAACAGCTCAGTTTGGAGGTTAACAGAACTTAAAAGTCAACAAATGCAATGGTGCACATGAAGTGTCCTTCAAATTCCGTGACTTGAAAGTCAAATGGAATTGGATTTATAAAAAGTTTTGCTTATTTACAGTATTCATTTGAAAAACAAAATGCCTGCTTAGATTGAGATTTCGTCCTGTAATTCGGTATCTATATTTTCATCAAAAAGAAGAAAAGTTGATTTTACCGTGGAATGGCACTAGATGATTTTATCACATGGTAATACTGAAATTGTTAATGGATTCACTATGGACTAGACAAGTGAAAAACGGGTCACATTTGTGCAATCCGCACAACTTCATTGCTCCAGCTCCTCCATGACATGAAAAAAACAGCCGAGCCTGAAAGCTTGTTCAGGTCTTCCAGAGCACTGGAACACAACAAGATTTCCTCTTTCTCCAAGAACTGCTTTTCTTGGTACATGAGTTATTCTTGCTGAGAAATCACTTATTCTTTCTCCAAAGTCCACGAGCAATTGTCACAGAAACTACTGGAAGTTTTGCATACCTGCTGCCAAGACAGAAAAGGCAACTTCCCGTGCGAGCCGTGCCAGGTTACCTTGTGAACAGAGGGGAATGTCGCAGACTTCATGGCGCGTCTCCGGACTGGTGGTGAAGCACCACGGCCCTCCCTCTTCCCCTCGGGGGTTTCGACAGTAGTTTTCCCGCAGGTCTTTACCCCGATAGCTCGAAGGCAAAAAGCTAGTTTTAAAATGACAATCATTACAGTATAAGAGCATGCAAAGTTTGGTGTTAATCATACTATATTTTATAAACAATTAGAAACAATCCCATTTCCTTCTCCCTCTACCTTGCCTAATCAAGTGCACACACACAAATATCTGTCCATACACAAATACCCATCTTCAGTAAGGATTACTCAATCAATGGTCTAAATCTGAGACAATCTGTCTAGCCCATATCTTGCTCTAGTGAGTTTTTCTCCCACCCCTCAGATGTCCAGAGCCAACTATCTGCTGCAGAGCCAGAGGCAGCAGCCACGCTTCCTGCCAGCTGTCGCTGCACTCTCCTTCACGAGCCTGTAACTACTCACACAATGGTGGAAGACCCTTGGACAAGGGAAAAAAATGTATGGGGTGCACAGGGAAAAATTCATTACGTTCATAGCCATGTCAGACCTGCCTTTCCCATGCATGTTGTGCACATATGGTGGGCCCAGCTGGGCTTAGTGTGCACCTACTACACAAAGCCCACAAGCAGAGAAAACTTTTCCCATTTCTGGTCAGGCAGCAGCTAGAACTGAGCATCAGGAGCGTGTGAGCATGACCGAGCGGTGGGACACACTGCGCCGAGAGGCTTTCACTGCCCAAAACCATGGACTGCCTTGCATTTCAGCATCAGAAATTTCCCCAGATCCCGCTTTAGCTGTCTTGCTTCATGTTCTGCCACAAGCCCCACTGTTGTCATCTTAGGGTCTGCCAAAAGACCCACTCATCATTGCTATCATATAAATTAGGTCATTTAACAGCAACCTAGCTGACTTAAACTGTACTCCTGCTTTCATTATTTTTCTGCTTTTCCTGTAAGGGGCTATTAAATAACAATACTCCTTAAGATTTTTCCCTTAGATTAGGAATTCTCAGGCCAATGCTAATCACTTTGTTTTTCTTTTTTCATTTTATAGAAATGTGAGCTAATACTATATTTTTTGCCTAACACACATTTTCAGTATGAGACTTTGCTGCTTGTGCTCAGTCCATCAAATATAAACTCTCCAGGGTCATGGGTTTGTGTTCTTAGCTGTCTGTAAAATTATGTGCTTACCTCTAGAGAAACCCCCACATACACACTGACATATATAGATACACATGTAGGCGTATATATATATATATATATATATATTATTTACACATAAAAGTAATACTAGTTATTTTTCCCCTCAAACTAGGGAACAGTTAACCCCATAGTAAGGAGCCCAACTCCAGAGCTGGTTCTGTTCAATGCCACTAGAAGAGCTCATGACCACACTCAGGCTGCATGTCGCAGACAAACTCAGTGGCAATTCACTGCTGGTTTCATGGCAGTGATGCTTAAACAGTAGCTAAATCTCTATAGTTATAAAGCAAATTAAATTCCAAGTTATGCTCAATTCCATGAAGACTTCTTTTTTTTAATTAATTGAAAAGTTGAGCAAAATACATAACAGATCACACAAAACTTGTAATTCAACTTAATAAAATTATTTCATTTTTGAGCTTTTTAAGATTTCTTCCAGGATTTTTATTTTTTTTTTTCTTTCTCAGTATATTTCAATTCTGGTGGAAATATCACGAGTAAAGTGCACCTTTTATTCTGAAAATGCCAAATATTTTATTTTGTGTGGGGTTTAGGGTTGGGTTTTTTTAGATTTTTTGTTTCTTTGTTTGTTTGTTATGTTTTGTGGGGTTTTTTGATCACCAAGGGAATTCAATGGTATCTATACCCTAAAGGGAAAAAAGAAGGAATAAAATTTCATATACCCTCTTTTAGAAGATTGTAGACACTTTCAACTTAGAAACTTAAACTAAGCAGTTGGGATAGTATTTATACACAGACACTCATTTAATGTATATACAAAAGCAGAATAGAAATATATGGTTTCTGATGTCCTTGGCAAATTCTATGTTACAAATGAATACATTTTTTTAAAATGAGAGAGAGAGAAAGGGAGAGAAACAAAAAGAAAATTCTGACATGTGACATTTTAATCATGTTTTATTCCCATTAACGAAATCTTTGGACTAATTGAAGTGGAAAATATCTCTGTTAATTACATTGTGGTTCTAGTCAAGGCAATGTGGAAGCATTACTTAAAAGTGTTTTTCTTTTTTTTTTGGTGCTTGAAAAGAATAATTTTTATGTCATGATTGCTGCCTATCAAATTGTTGCTTCTGTTTTTCCTCTGAAGTCCTGTAATATAAATGTCTCAATTTTTTTTTAGCTAAAGACAGCTCTGGGCAAACTGTTCTGATGCGACATTGCAACCTGTGTATAAGTTAATCTAGTATGTCAGTGAATATTAGAAAATTTCATTTAATTTTTCTACTGGAAAATTTTTCTACTCAGAAATTATGTATGCTAGAAAATATAGGGAAAATACATTTCAAATTACATCAGATATACTGTCAGAACAATTTTTAAAAGTCTAAGTGAATAATAGTATTAGAAACTGAAGATGGGTCAGATATACAAATGTCTTCAACAGATACTGAAGCAATGTTTTTGAGGGAGGAAAAGATGAGATGCAGAAAAGACTCACCCAGAAATGGAACATAGAGCCACTCCTAAAACTGAGTGTTGATTTAGTTCGACTATATTAGGTAAGGAAAAGAAGAAGAAAGCAAAAAACTGAAGCCAGAAGGAATAATGGTAAAAACAGATTCAAGCACAGGAAAAGTCACAGAAACTAGGAAAAAGCCTGTTAAGTACTGGTCTACTCTTTGACCAGTTCTCTTTGAACCCATTTTGCATTGGCTTTATCCATTTAGATAAAAAACTCTTGAGAGAAAAAAAACAAAACAAAACAGTCTTGTAATCTGTACTAGAATGGAGACAAAAATAGTGGAATCCTGATTTCATCTAGGAGTCTCCAGGTTCTACTGGAATACAAATAATTAAAAATATCATTTGTTAAATCCAAGCACAAGTTTAAAGTCTGAAGTTATTTCAATTCTTTCTAGAAAGATAATTAAAAGTCAGTAAAGTACATTTTTCCCTTGAATATGAAAAAGGGATCTATTTTCCAGTGTCACTTTGTGATAATCAGATGTTGAGAAAAACTGACCTAAAAACCTAAGACTTTCATACTAATAAGTTCCAAACACACCACTACTGTCTGCTTCTTCCCATCTCCCTCATGTCTCTGATGATGAAATCATATTTTCTGATGTTGAAAAACAAAATTAGCATACAGCCACCTCATTTATCCAGTGACCTTTTAAAAACTGAACTTATTGCACAAGGCAGGAGAAAAGTCATTCTCATAAAATACATCTTAGAAGAGTGGCTGTCCAAATGTATTAGATAAAGCTGTGTATGCTCTATATTAAAATGTAATTTAGTTATAATATATACTGTCCAGGCACTTTTCTTTTTTTTTTTTTTAGCAATTATGGAGAATTTTTTCATTTCTAAAAGATAAAGATTGTATACTTCAAGGTGTTGAGTCTCAGGATGACATTGCTGTGGGAAATTATGGTATTTATCATACGTTCACAATTAAGAGCGGGTTTGATCCCACACTGAAAATCAGACACGCTACTGTCTATATTATAAGCAGCCAAGTCCAGTCAAGTTCAAGCCGGAGGCTCAGCATTGTAACACATCATAAGAGTAGAGAACCCAAGTATCCTTTGCCTTTTGATGTTGTTCCAAGATATCATCTTGCACACTGGATAGATTTGGTCAGGACAGGACTGAGCAGTGCACAGCCTGATTTCTCACTAGCAATCTTCAGCTTGGCTCCTCCTAAGCAAAGTGCTGAGTACAGAGTAAAAAGGCAGCAATGTGGATAGGAAGTTTATGGGTGAGAGGATGCTTTGCGGACCAATACAAAAAGATTCAAAAATAAATGGTCAAAGAGTAGACCAGTACTTCATAGCCTTTTTGCTAGTTTCCAGCAATGCTCGCTGTGGTTCACTCTGTTTTCAGCATTATTCTCTGGCTTCAGCTTTTGGCTTTCTTCCCTTTTTCCTTAGCCAATATACTTGAACTAAGTCTACTCTCAAGGTGTAGATATGGTCTCAGTTCCTCACTATATCAGGTCTAAAACTCAAAGGTTAAATCCCATATCTGCTGAGTCAGTTATTGCTTTCATGATCTGAAGGAAAGGATTTCAATAACCTTTTCAGTCTCTTCCGTGTATCTGCTGCCTCATCTAAGTGCTGTATAGAGTTTAATATATTCTACAAATAATAGAGAATTAATAGCATCTATGCAAAATACAGTAACAAAAATTATATAATGATCAAATAGGTGGGCTATTATCCCTATTATCCCTAGCTTCCTAATGTATTTTTTAAAATTATCCCTTTCCTGGCAGTGGATTAGAAAACAGTGATAAACTTCCAGACCTCAGGCTGAAAATGTTTTGTTTCTGCCAGTAGCTAGGAGATCAAAAGGATATAAACAGCTAAAAAAAAAAAAAAAAACAACTGACACAGGAGAGGAAGGAATCCAGACACATAGGCTGGCATTAGGAGAGGCCTCTTTGGAGAAAGCCCAAGAAGGTAAGGATTTTCTGGGATCTGGAGAATGGCATCTCTTGGGGAAAATCAAGAATACATCTAAGAGGTTTTGTTGTCTAAGGTCAGTTTTCTCATAAATTCTTTGTCTGCTAATAAGTCAAATCATGCTTTATGGAAGCTGTCTGAGCACTATTACCATTGTCTCTGCTCCTGAACTCTTACCTGTGCTCATGGGGGATCATTGAATTCCAGGCTTGACACTGAATTCCACTTTTGGTAACAGATATTGTTCCTTTGTAGTCGGCTCCTTTTCCAATGATACAATTCCTGACATAGTCTATTGAAAGAAAAGAGAAGAAAATTAGGAATTTTGCTAATGTATTTAAAATTAGAGCTCATCATCACTTGTCACATAAAAATGTTTTTGAAAGCCTTTAAATACTTAGATATTCAAAATACTGTTTAATTTTCCACAGACTTTCTTGTCTCTTTTTTTTCAAAATATTGATCACTAACTTCCCAAAGAAAACTACTGAAAATGTTTCTAAAGTGTCTGATTGACCTAAAGTCCATGTCTGAGGACTTAAGCTTCCCACTCATTAACTACGTAAATGAAAGTAATATTTAGCCAATAGAAGTAACTCATATAACTGAGCTTTTAAGTTGCAAACTGAAGTAGCAATTCAGACTAATACATATGATAGTAGGCAAATATGTAGGTTGGAAAAATGAGCAAGAATAAGCGTGTAGATGAACTGGCATGACAGTAAACTCAGGATATTTGTGAATAAAACTGTAGGATGAAGCTTTCAAAATACATAAAACCATCCCATGCCCAGAATGCTCCTACGGCCAAAAAGTCACTGACTGACCTCAGCTTTTTTTTCCCCCTCCATAGCTGGAAAAACAAAATCAGTAAATAAATCAGTTACCCTTCTTTTCATACAGATCAAACGCATGGTCTTGCTTCTTTCTCACACCATTTGTCAAGCTGTTGAAGGATAACCAATGGCACCGTTTTGTAACTCTGTCATAAGCAAAGGCCCTGCAAAGAAAATCTGGATGAGAAAAAAATCTCTGTGTGGTTTATAATAATGACACATGGCCTGCCAAAGAGCATGCAATGACATCAGATTTATTTTTACTGGGAAAGTAAGAGAAACAGCCCAAATTACTATTTAAACCCACAACTGTGCTGACAAGAAGAAAGAAACAAAGAAATTAAATTGATGTGGCCATTACATTAAATACCAGCTTGGTTGTTCACACTAATCTAAGAGTTCCCTTGTCATTTAAGATCTTTATTTTAAAAGTGAGATAAATGTGACTGAGACAGCATTTCTGTCTCCAGTTGTGCTGCTTTTTGGGGGAAAAAAAAAAAAAAGAAAAACTCTAAAATATCTTCTTTACTCTGCTTACAGTTATGTCTCTGAAATAGTTAAGTAAATTATCTCACACTGATGGCTTGAGGAAAACTCAAGCACAAGGAATCTGTTTCTTGCCTAGAACAACAGAGTTGTTTAAAAACAAGATTATTTTTATTTTTATGAATAATCTAAACTGTGATAGTGTACCTAGAGTTTTTCCTTGATTTGCTTTTGTTTTCTTTTCTTTTTCTCTTATTTTTGACTGTTTTCAAGGATAGAATACAATGTGTGCTGAATTGAGTAAATTTGTTGGGTGGAAGATAGACAAACAGAAATCAGAAGAGTAAAAATACTTCTATTCAATATTTTTATGTGAAATGTGCAGACCTTTTTATCCTAAAATCATTTTGAAAGGAAATCCTTGAGTGTAGGTAAAATATTTTAAAAACATAGTTGACTGCCTGGGTGGGGAAAATTTATTCCAATAAGAAAACAACAACAACAAACAACCAAACCAAACACTGAAAATTACTTTTTCCCTTAACTTTTCAGCACAACCAAATAACAAATCACTAACATGATACTATTATCTGCAGCCCACCACAAAGTCTACATTTCTGTCAGTCATCCCAAACCTTCTGAGATATTTTATTCTGACCTGAGAGGGCATTTTAACACTACTTGATAATATCCAAAAGACACATCAATTTTCTACACTTCATCCATACTCTGGCTGTGTCATATTCCTGAGTATTCCATCCCCCAGCTCAAAGCTCTTTGATCTTCATTTAATTCCCCTCTCACCATACAAGTTTTTCTGTGTGAGATCTTGCTGGCTTCAGTTAAAAATATTACAAGATCCTATCCAACCTCCCCACTCTTCTCTCTTTCAAACATCCTCTTCATTATCGTTTCCATCACCAAACAGATTTTTCATCCAACTGCTCTCTCTACTCTGTTGACTCCAAATGTTTCCAACCTGCTAACCTTCATCCTTCTGCCCTTGTTCAGCCTTCTGTTCTCTCCTGGCTAGTTCTCAAATATGAGCGTATCCAAGAGCCTCTAACTCCATCTTCACAAAAATATCCTTGACCTTTCCTGCCTTTCCAATCACATTTTCCTTTCCACTCCTCCCTGCTAAAGTGGGAATGCAGAATGCACTGTTTACAAACATTTCTTTCAGTTTCTGCCTTTCAGTTGCCTTTTGGTTTCTTTCCAGTTTGGCTTCAACCACTTCTTCACATAAAAGTTTCTAACAATCTTTTCTTGGACCAAAATCTAGAGGGTTTTTACAACTTCCAAAGTCAACATATTTAAGTGAATTCTTGGACTTCCTTCTACTGATACTGTCGATCACAACAATTTTTGTTGTTGCTGTTTGTACTGACATAGTCGGTAGATTTTCTGATCAGACAGTGGAATCCTATGGTCTATACTGGAATCCCTTTCTGTGTAAACACGAAGATACTCCAGAAATAAAGCAGATAACAAAGGATAAGAAAAGTACAGCTTTGTAGGTAAAAAAATGACATGTCTGCAAAAGTCATCTGCATAGCCAATAAAATAGCAACTATATTATCTTTTTCTCATCCATAAGTAATGTAGTGGGAAAAGCTGCAAGGATGACTGAAGAAAAACAGTGGGAGTAATGGACTGCAAATGGTGATGAAACAAAGGAAGAAGCACAGCTTAGCAGCAGGTTAATAAAGCTGAAAGGGAAGGCAGAAAACAATGCACAGAGAGTTATGAAGTCAGAAATAACAAGGTAAGTGAATGTAAGGAGTACTTTGATGCGGGGGTTTAGGAATAGTGTTATGGAGAAGAAACAAGGCTAGATAAGGATCTTGTAACTCAGTTGGAAATGATCAAGATCTGTGAAAGCATGATAGCAAGGGAAAAGAGGAAAGGTCCATTCTGAAAAGTGACATATATTAGCTCCAACAAAAAGATGTCAAGAGTTAAAACCAGTAAGGATTAATGTAATAAATATAATACACACAATTTACTTGTAAGTGATAAAGAAACTTATCACAAATAAATCAAAGGTTACCTTAACTTTTTTTTCCCCCCAGAAAATGAGGAGTAGCTGAACCTTTATAAGTCTATAGTGCCTGGAATCTGCTATTTTACCACTTTCTGGAAGAAAAGAAACTCAATCCTTTTCCTGCTTGTGTAACTCACAGGGCACAGACCCAGGGATTGCTGCTCTCAGGGCTTTTGTCACAATTATATTACAAAGTATTCATATTTTATTTGACCTTAATACTTAAAACAAATTGAGTTCGCATTCAGAAAATAAAACATCAGTGCTGTGAATCAAGTGATGGAGAACTACTCATCTATGATTCTACGATTCTGCTGCATGAATATAGAGCATCAGAAGCAAGCCATGAAACTGTCAATAAACAAAGGAAAATCCAAGTCTCATATTTCAAGTATTTAAAATGCCATTTTGTGTTACTTAGAATCATAGCATCATAGAAGAGTTTAGGATGGAAAGGACCTTTAAAGGTCATCTAGTCCAACCCCCCCTGCCAGGACTGGGAACATCTTCAACCAGACCAGGTTGTTCAGAGCTCCATCCAACCTGCCCTTGAATGTTTCCAGGGATGGGGCATCCACCACCTCTCTGGGCAACCTGCTCCAGTGTTCCACCATCCTCACTGTAAAAAATTTCTTCCTTAGGTCTAATCTAAATCTGCCACTTTTAGTTTAAAACCATTATGCCTTTACCAATTGCATCAGGCCCTGCTGAAAAGTTTGTCCTCATCTTTCTTATAAGCCCACTTCTGTTCTTATTTTAGAATGCTCCCACAGCAACCAGTAAACTAATTGGTTGTAATTTAAGTTGGCAAAAAATGTCGCCTTGTAGTAACCATATGCTGGTACGAAGTTAAAGACTGGGGATCCTAGGAATAAAAGGGAAACATTAGTAATCACTGATTCCTTTAAAAGGCAACACATGTCAAATATGTGTTTACAGTAACATCAAGAACTATGCACACTACAACAGGACTCATCTGGGGCCAAACAGGAAACCACAAGAATGTTCCCAGATACAGAAAATCCCTCTTGCTCTGCTGCACAGTGGTAGCCCAGGCAAGACCTAACCACCTACACCGCTGCTCTAGCCTTCCTTGCTAAAAAAAGTGTAGGGGAAAATTGGAAATTCAGAGCACGAGTAGTCAGATTTGCAATTCTTTTTCATCTTCAGTGCAAAATAGTTACATGACTGTAATTCTGCTACCTGTGAGTAGGATTCTTCTAAGCTGGTTTCTCAAAGTCCCTCATGGGTCCTTTATGTTACTTTATTGACTGATTATGGCAGAGAGAATTTCCCCCTTAATGAGTCCATCAGACACTGACCCAACAGAAAAAAAAATCTTCACAAATGATAAAGTTTTAAAAATTCAGAGGCATTCTAGATTATTATTGACATAAAATATAATCTATAAATATATACTATTTATACACTTTTAAAAATACTTTATTTACTACTTTTTATTTTGAGAACATAAAACATGCCAGCCAGGGCAGCTACAGCTAGTTTGAGACAATTTTCCTAAACAGATGTTGAAATACAGAATTGTTGTTTGCTTGGCATCATTCAGATTTTTTTTTATACTGTGAAACCTAATTTTATAATACTCGTCGCTGCTGATCATCAAAATGCAAGGATCTCTTTAATACAACCTGATCCACTTGGCAATGATATCAGTGGAAGCTCTGCCAATAGGAAAAGGAGTGGCTTGTACCATGTGAAAAATATTAGGCCTGGAAAATATTTTCTAACAGAAATAAGTAAGATCTGCTCATAGTTTACATATATAAATAGTCAAAGTACAAAACAATACAAACTAGATCTTGCAGCACTGGAATTAAAGGCTTAAAGAAGAATTAAATTATAGTTGAGGAACTTTTCCACAAAGAAAAAGCTTTTGTTATCACATTTGGTCTAGCTTTCATTTCTAGTGATTGTCAAAATGTTTTTATGTTTCAAGATTAGGCTCACATTTAGCCCAGTACTCACCAGCACAGAAGCCATCCATTTTCTCCAAGATTCTCCTGCATTCATGTCCTTTCATTTATTGCTAAAGGTCTAGACTATGAGAGGCCAGAGGGATAATTTAAGTCTAATACATGGGAAAAATAATAGTGATTTGTTCCAAAAAATAGTGGAGAATATGTACAAGGCAGACAAGCAATCAGCTGCAGGATGTGTTTCTAAGAGACAGCAGATGCAGAAGAATAGCTATCGTATACTTCTAATGATTGTGCAGCCCAGAAGGTTTGATTCCATTGTATACTTGCCAGTGAACTTCAGCAGTGCATGTATCTGTGCTCCATGTGTGAGGTTCCCATTGACTGCAGTGGAAGTAATGTGCAAAGAATGAAGACAGAATATGGTCTGAAGTGGTGCTGAAATATTGCAGCTGTGATGTGTGACAATAACCATTTTATAAGAGACAAAAAAATCTCAGAAATGTTCACTGAACACTACAGTGCAGCACAAGTCATCCACATCTTAACATGAGTACATTTTTTTCAGTTACGTTATGGAAAAAAAATTACAGACTGGACAAGCTAAGAAGACAGAACAACTCAGGTAAAGATTGGGAAATGACTGACAGTCTCTGCACAGGTAGAATAAGATCAAGGAAAACAAAAAGCACAGTCTTCAGGTTGTCCTCAGGACAGGCTACCACTTATGATAATTAGAGAGAGATCTTTGGTCAAAGGGTGTTATATAGATTCCATTAGGAAAAAACTAATAAAATAATAGAGATACATAACTTACTTGCAAGTGAATGAAAGGCCTTTGTTCCTGCTGCATCTCTTGGCACATTGCTCAGTGGTATTTAACAGCTTGGTTTTTACTTCCAGTGTTTTGTTTACTTTAATAAGGATCAACTCTCCTGTTTTTTTGTAGTCATGAAGGGGATTTCTCCTTTTTCCTTTACCCTCTAAGAAAGATGTAAAGATGAAAAAAAACCACAAAACAACACTGTAAAGAAGAGTGCTGAGATTAAACATGGCATTAGATACTAATAACATTTATTAGGAATTATAGGAATACTGGTACCCAAAGCATAGAGAAATTCACAACAATAAGGTACAAGCAAGGTACTTGAGAAGAATTGATTATTTTAGGTGGTGATCTCCATTCTTAAAAACAGTAATGGTAGGAATTACAGCAAAACTAATTTCAAATAAGGAATCATAGAAACATAGAATAGTTCGGGTTGGAAGGGACCTTTAAAGGCCATCTAGCCCAACCCCTCTGCAAGGAACAGGGACATCTCCAACCAGATCAGGTTGCTCAGAGCCCTGTCCAGCCTGGCCTTGAATGTTTCCAGGGATGGGGCATCCACCGCCTCTCTGGGCAACCTGTTCCAGTATTTCACCACCCTCATTGTAAAGAATTTCTTCCTTATATCCAGTTTGAACCTACCTCCCTCTGTTTTAAAATAATTACTCCTCATCCTATCACAACAGACCCTGCTAAAGAGTTTCTCCCCATCTTTCTCATAAGCCCCCTTTAGGTCCTGGAAGACTGCTATAAGATCTCCCTGGAGCCTTCTCTTCTCCAGGCTGCATAATAGTAGAAAAGAGTAAGAGTAAGTATTTCACTCTTTGTACATTTTTTTTTCAAAGCTCCCAAAATATACTTGATAATAATAATCTGATATTATCTTATCAGATTAATAATCTTATACATATTTACATTTGAAACTCAATTGAAAAGATGAACAAAGGTCTTTTTTGGTTGGACAGAGCGTAGTTACAATCAGAAGGAAAAGGATATAAGTATTATAGAGAATCAAGACTTGAATGTGATAAACTGTTCTTAAAACAGCAAACTTTTAATTACAAATTGTGAAAAGAAGAGGGGCTTGGAAGTGACATTAAATAATCATTTGTCCTCCATCTGCTCCAGTGAAGACTCAGTGCAAGTGTTGTGTCCAGTTTAGGTGTGACTAAATTAAGTCATTAGCCTACAGAAGAGAAGACGAGGGGAGACAGAGGCCACAGCACGGAAATAGTCTTCACTGTTGCAAAGATTTCTGCAAAAAGGAATGCACTGATCTGGTTTCTATGTCTCTGTTCAAAGGCCCAGAGAAAGGGGTATAATATGGAGCAGGGAAGATGGCTAGAGATGTTTGACTAAAATGCAAGAGGAAAAGTCTTTCATTTTTGCAAGAAAACCCCACAATTTTCCCAATAGGTTTGTATTTTTTTTTTCCATGGAAACCAGTCTGTCCATGCAGGCTGCTCCATCATCAGTGAAGGCAGAAGAGTACCTCTGGAGAGAGATCCTCCATATTCTGACAGATAAGTAACATAGGGAGGACAAACTGCCCTTTGGATCCATTTCTCCTGTTTAACTCAGTGATCTCAGATGATCTTTTTGGATAAGATGGCTAATCCAGGTAGGGTTAGGTGAATAAATCCCTCCTTAATTTACAAAGTAGGTAATATTATTTTTTATAACTTTTTTACACATAACTGTTTTCACATCTGTCTTTTCATTTTTCTCTACAGAATCTGAAACAATGATAGAACATGAATGCTCAGCATAAATTTATTAAATTTTGCCAGAGTCTTTCAAATATATGAAACCTCAGCCTAGTGCTCAGTTATCCTGAATAGGTGACTCCTCATACAAATGCAGAGTGCACTTAGGTCAGTAAGTTTTTGCTTGGTGCACTCTGTGCGGACACTCAGAGTAAAGTCTGTAAACGGCAATAGCCAAGGCTCTGAAGGAGTTACTGCCAGCTCCACACACTGTAAAGCCAAAGAGGACTTCAGGGTGTTCCCTTTGCAGAATTTCCATCTGATCGTTAAGCAAGCTCACATTTTCACTGGATTCAGCTAAACCACACCTCTCAGTGGTGAGTTATCCCTAAGACATCTAAAAATACATAAAAGACATTTAAATTAGATTTCATCAAGCTTCAGCCTTAAAAAAAAAAAAGAAAAAAAAAAGAAAAGAAAAAGAGTAGAATATCTCTGCTCCAATATCTCTATGAAATAATCTTCACCCCATCCTACTCCCCTTCTTTTTCATCTGCTGAAGGTGTACTATGCTATTGCCCTGCACCTAATAGCTCATAATTTTAATTCCAACTACAAACATTTTCAGAAAAAAAAATATTTATTTGCCTCCAAATCCATGTTATTATTATATGACTAAGACTTTGATTAAAAGATCAAACGTTAATAGTTTTGGTGCTGTGTTAGGGACTCATATCAGCTCTCTCAAGCATTTTCAGCCTTTGTATCTGTGCACTGCACGTGCACCCAAAATGAATCATTACATTTAGGGAAATGCTGTGAGGACACTCTTGCCTTAAGCATCAGCACCCGTTTACAGGAAACTGTTGTGTCTACACTGAAGCTGCTTTATTTTTTGCTGTACCTGTGATAGAGCCAAAGTGCTGCAAAAAGGATTGCATCTGCTCTTTAAGATAACCACAGAAAAACAAGTCTTTTATAAAGCTTTTGTAGTAAATTTCTCAATCTATTATCTTACAAGACATATTTGTTAGTTCTATGTTGTCTCAGCCAAGGCTTTCATGTTAAATGGAGGTAAGAATCTGTACAGAAATATCAAAGTATTTTATTTCAGTTCCTGACGCTAACATATACCATCTACTGATAAGTGTCATTATCTTAATTCTCAATGATAACAGCTTCTTAAACTCACCAGCTAGCATGCAAGAATATGATTTAAAAAATCAAGAAATTCTGCTCTGCCTGAAAAACATGGTTCACAGCTCTGCTTTTTTTTTTTCTTCTTTTCCTAGCAGTTGTCCAAAGAGGATTATTGCATTTAGCAATTCATAACAGCCTGATTTACTTTAGATTTCAAACAACAACATTCTATGACTTGCCTATAATCCAAAAGGCAAAGGGCCAAATGCATCTGTGCTGTGACCGTTAGAACCATCAGAATAACACAAAGCTTTACTTTTACAACTTTAACAACAAAATAAATACAAATAATTGAGGCTTTTTACTTCAAATTAGGTGTTTTTATTATTTAAATCTTAAATCAAATAGTGCCCTAGAAATGTTGTACATTAAAGACTAACATTCAATATGCTATAACTTATGTTCCTAATTTTTGGTTACCATTCATTTAAGTTTCCTAAACCGACTAGTCAGGACTTTTGGTTATTTCATGGGCCATATCCTCTGATGTTTCTCGTAGTTGAATATCATATTACTAAGGAAGTCTAATATTCCACTTAAATTTGAAAATAATAACAGCTGATTCAAACACAAAGGAATCCAGTCAAATATGAATCAACATTTTTTTCTTCAGTAGAAGGAACCACTGACTCAAAATATTTCTTCGTTTGACTTTAAAAATTCCTTGAAAAGGTGATAGTGGTGCCCCTCTCTACTTCTTAACATGATAGTAACCCTGGTTGAACAGAAAAAAAAAAAGAAGAGTTCATCCAGTGCCCAAGGAGAAGGGAACTACCACATTTGCTCTAATAGGGTGCAGTATTGGACAAGTACTTCATAATCTGATTTTGGATTTCCACAGCCTCCTTGCTGTAGCTCTTCCATTTTCATAAAATGTTTAAATATTTACTGAAGAAAAGAGGTTCCTCACAGTGAAAGACATTTACCCAGGAGCTACAAGAACCCAACTTTGGGTTTCCTTATGACCTTTTTCATATGACAGTTCTTTATAGTTTTCTCAGATATGAAGCATTAACTAAGACTGCTCAAACTATAGAGCATCCAAGATAAAAGATTTCCAACAATACCTTTTATTGGAGTAGTTCCAGTTCATGCCAAATCAATAATTAGAGATAGAGAAAATTATCATTCTGCAGCATTTTGGTGAGAAAACTCACTAGGAGGTTGCAGTACTTGTATTCTAGAACCTGCCATTAACTGCAATTTTAATTACATTTATACAAAATAGAACCACCAAAACAGCAACTACTGAGAGTAATGTATGCTATAATATTCAATGTCATAGAAATTAAGACACTTTCTTGATTAATAAGAGAAATACATTTGAACCAGCAAAGAGGTTTGTATTTTGATCTCTCCCACTCTCCACATATTTCCTAACCATTGGGCAAATGAGAAAATGGCAGTAAAGTAACTTCCTTTTTCTCTTCTGACCCTGTGTCCCACGTCAAAAAGGGCTTTGGGCTCCCATACCACCACACCTCTGTGCTGGTTTTGGCTGAGGTAGAGTTAATTTTCTAATGGTAGCTAGTATGGGGCTATGTTTTGCATTTGTGCTGAAAACAGTGTTGATAATACAGAGATGTTTTTGTTATTGCTGAACAATGCCTACACAGAGCCAAGGCCTTTTCTGCCTCTCATACCTCCTCACCAGTGAGTAGGCTGCGGGTGCACAAGAAGTTGGGACAGGACACAGATAGGACAGCTGACCCCAACTGACCAAAGGGATATTCCACACTATATGACATCATGCTGGGCATATAAATCTGGAGAAAGAAGAAGGAACGGGGAGATGTTCAGAATTACGGCGTTTGTCTTCCCAAGTAACTGTTATGCATGATGGAGCCCTGCTTTCCTGGAGATGCTGAACACCTGCCTGTCGAAGGGAAGTAGTGAATTAATTCCTTGTTTTGCTTTGCTTGCACGCAAGGCTTTTGCTTCACCTTTTAAACCGTCTTTATCTCAACCCACAAATTTTCTCACTTTTACTCTTCTGATTCTACTCTCCCTCCCACTGGGGGGGGAGTAAGCAAGTGTCTGTGTGGTGCTTAGATGTCAGCTGGGGTTAAACCACAACAGTCCTGAAACTATCTGATTGTGTTCTGTACCTCCATTAAAAATTCACACCTTGCAGAAAACAATAGTTCTCATACAGAGTTATATAAGCATCAAGAAATTAAATATAAATCTAGTTTCAGGCCATTTAGAGTTCTAATACCCAAACAAGTCAAGTTTCAGGCTCTCAGGTCTTAGTCTGACCACAGAAAGGATTTTTTTTTTTTTTTCATTAGCTGTTTAGTAGTAAAAAACTAAAATAGCCAATATGTTACTATTGTTGTGAAAACTACAATAGCATATAGGACATCAACAGGTTTAAAGATGGTCTTTGCCCACTATAATGAGATCAAAACACTACTTGCATTGTCTACAGCAAAATTTTACAATGAAATTATCCGACTTTATTTACCTCTTTGGTAATCACTTTCTCCTTCCTCTGCCAGTTCAGCTTTTTCTAATGCAGATGTATGCTTAGGCTTAGGAATTATAGCCTTACAGAGCACAACTGGAACATACTGGCTGTCTCCCCTAGAAAATTCTCCACTTTTATGGACTTTTCATAGACTCTACAAAGCTTTTATTAAACAGGAGTTATGATGCTTTTGGCATGTCAGCTTCCAGGGTTTCCAAGTTTCACTGTGGTCTACACAATAGTTAGTGCTTTCTTAAAGAAACACATCATGAAGTCTTGTGATAATGTGAGAAGCCTTGTTCCTTTCATTTCTTTCTAATTTTGCATCCCATATTATTATCCAGAACAAATGTATCAAAACTCAACACCAAATTTTCCAAATGAAAAAAGGAATACAATTGAATTAAAGGTTTATATTTAAATAAGAAATCTTGATGATTTGGTATGGAGATTTATTTCATTATTCTGTTTGTTTATACTTGCAGAATTCCAGCATTTTTCTAAGTAGTTATTGACTTTGCTGTGCTAAACTTTCAACTGTCTGAAACAATTTTTTTTTTTCTTTTATCATAGTTACTGATGTATGTAAGTCTTCATACTGTGCATGGAAAGAAGATCTTTCATAATTTTCAGTTTTGAAAAAAATACGGATAGTCACATAACAACATCGCTGTTCATTAAGTTTGTTAGATATCAGAGATAAACTAAATCTTTGAGGGAAAAAAATAAATCAAGAAAATGAAGATACATTAACTCCTTAGGTTGGAAGATACTGTAAGAGAACTGCAGGAATCACCTGCAGTCCTTCCAAATACTTCAGTGAAATGCAAGATGGCACTGGGGAGAAAAATTGAAAGAGAGAAATTTGCCACTCTGTGTAGGAAGCTCAGAGAAGCTGAAGATTCAAAATATATTCCAGTAAAGAAAAATGGTCATATAAAGTAATACAATCATTTCAGAAATATAGAAGAGATATAGCCACTTTTTTAGCATCAATTGACATTTTACATCTCTGTTTAATGTTTTTAATGAAGTCACTTGACCTTGAGCAGTTAACAGATGGATTAATTAGAGACTGAATTATTTATGTTATAACTGATAAACAGGTCAGAATGTCAAAATGAGATTAGCTATTAACTTAATTTTGGAAACAATCATCACTGCAAGCCAAAGTAAATTGGATTTCCCCAATGAGATAGAAAAAAAAAATTACTATAAGATCTGAATTTCATGTGACTTAAAATTTAGGGGGAGAAAAAAAAAATCAGAAATCTGCCATCATATGAAAGACCTTCAAAAAAAAAAAGGAGAAAATAAATAAAGCCCAACCCTAAACATATCTGAAATAAATGCAGGAAAGCACAGCTAAACACAATAAATGTAGCAAATATTTTATCAGGGAATACCATACTCAACACAAACAGCATGGTAACACCCAAGCAAAGATATTCATAAGTATGTATCTGAATGGAAAGAAAAGAAACAAACAAATGTTAGATCTCAATAAAATGTACAAAGCAAAAATCTGCAAAACTATGGATTATCATAGTGTCAGAAAGCATTCTTCATAAGAGATATCAAAGGTGAATGCTTATCTCTGTATAAATAGTGACAATTTAACATGAAAATAAAAAATAAAGTATGCTTAATTATAGGCATAAAACTGCATTTGGCAAAGATTGTGTAAGAAATATCAATGAGTAGAGTTTTAAATAAAGCAACAGTTCTCAGCATACTTGGGTTGAAGAATAGTATGTGAACGTAACGAGGTGTTTAACTTGTCTATAAAACAGGGTTCACGGGATACTTTTAATTAAATTCAATGATATATTTCCAAGACAATGCTTTACTAAGGGTACAAAACATCAAGAGTAAATTGCACATTGGTGCAGGCCCCAGTATGACAGCATAAATATACTGACTTCATTAAGGGGAAAAAAAAAAAAAAAAAAAAAAGTTGACCAGATGGTGAAAGTAGATGTTACTAAATGGTTTGAGACACCAGATGCTTAAGTTAACAGTATGGCCACAGTAATAAAATAAAAGATGTTAAAGGTGAATGTTGATACTAAAAATCATTAATAGAGTCATCAAAGTATTGTTATCTATGAGAATAGTTAGGAAGCACTTTTTAAGCAAATACATTCAAGGCAGTTTTCCTTCTGAAAGCAAGTCCTAACAGAGCTGCTTTGATAAAAAGAATTGATGTTCAGCACTTTTAACTTACTTTCATTTACTTTGACTTCTCCTTATGCCTGTCTCAGTATCAGAAATGTCCAGATTCCTGGCTAGAACATAAAAAAGTGAACACCTTTTCCAAATGACTTCTCATTTGGAAAAAAAAAAAAAAGAGAGAGAGAAAGAAAGACCAACATAATAAGAAACTGAAACAATTCTGAAATGTGCCCAAGAAAATAACTGTAGATTGAATAGACTTAGATGCCAGATTAAGTTTAATGCGGTTATTTATGTAAGACAATAATTTGGCGTGAAAGAAGTCTACCAACCATACCCATGAAAACTGCAGTCAGCTGCATAGATGGAAAGTCACCAAAATAAAACCAGCTGTCCAAGGAGGCATCTCTAGCTTGTCACAGTTAAACAGTTTCTCAGAAAGGTATCTGGAGGATGATGTGATTATTTTAACTTCTGAAATTTATTTTCTTGGCAAAAGAGCCATCATGGAAAAAAATCTACAATAGTAGTTTGAAGTATAGATACATAATATAAAGATAATTTTTTCCTTATTTTCACATTGGCTTTCAGTCTAGTTGTTCAGCAGATTCAGGAAATGCAAAAAGATATTTCTTTTTGGCTTTGCATTGCATATTACCATCCACACGCACACACCCATGCACACAAAGATTGCCATGTTACTTGGAACCCAACTTCACGTCTGTGCTAAGTCTTGCCTTTGTAACCCTCTCCTATTGTCAGCATGAAAGCTCAAGAACCTAAGGATAATGCTAACAACTGATAGTATATTCTAAAATTGGACAGTAGATGCAAAGGACAGCTCTTTTTCTTCCCAGAAAAAGGTTATCTGCTGAGCAGGATGCTGGGACCCACTGACAGAAACAAATGTTCTGCAGTTTGTACTCTGACTTGCTGTATCTAACCTCTGGCTAAATTACTGAGAGGATTTTCCCTTCTAAGATTTGTCTTCTTATGCATTTTGCACAAGAATTAAATCCCCACCACTTTGCATCACATTCCACAATCTTTACAAGCACGTGGCGTCTCCTCCAAGGCACCCAGGATGTTGTCCGACGGGGTCTCGGCTGCCGCTGAGGACACCGGGGCATGGAGTGCGAGGTGAAGAGAAAAACACTGGCAAGCACTTGGGCAAAACAAAGAGTGATGGACTGCTGAGGGCAGCGAAACAGCCCCTGTGCGGAGTGATGAGAGCCTTGCTGCATGTTGTATACACAGAAACCAGTGCGGCTAGCCAAGGCTGGGAGTCGTAGGAAGAGCTGGAGCTAAGGGGAGACGGAGGGAGCAGCCAGGCCCCAGCTGGGCCAGCAGCACCGAGGACTGCCAGGCATGGCTGGGCTTGTCAAGACAGCACATGGGTGGAGGCCCACAAGCCGCTGCAAACTCCTGCAGCTAGATTTTGCCAACACATCTGACTAATCTGGAGCATGTTCCCAGCTCTGTTTCGCTGCAGCGCTGCTTTATGTGTAGGTGCTAACCACGTTCGGCAACAGTTCTACTGTCCTCTAAGGGCACTGCCAAAAAAAAACTCAGAAAAAGGATGGCATAACAGTGAGGGTGTCCTCACCCTCTCCCAGGTCTTTGCAGTGGCCATACTTCCTCATGGCAAGGTACAAACATTGCTCACATCATGTCAATTTTCCTACTATTCACACTTCCCAGCCAAGAATGGAGACCAATCCTTCCTCACCTCCATGATCCATCCTTTCTCACCTCCCTGCTGCCTTGCAGTCTCTGCCCTTCAGCCTCCCACCTCAACACTGATGCGGAGAAAGCAAAATTCCAACACTCATCCACTACAGGTAATTGCAAAATGTTCAGGGCAACCCTCTCCTTTCCACATAAAGCTTTTACCCATCAAGAGGCCCAGTTATCCTGCTTTCAGATCTCCTTGGAAAAGTTTGAAATGCTTAAGTGGCAAACTAATGTTCAGCGTAAAGATCCATAGGGGAGATATTGCACTCTCTGAGGGAGACTGCACATTTCCCTTCCAACCCTGGCCTCAGTTGAAGTATTACAATAATGACAGATGAGCTCCTCCAATAAGAAGCTTTCCTTTCCTTGACTTCAGTGCACAATTTTCCAGAGTTTTATGCAACATTTTAATCTCATGTCTTTCAACTCTATATTCTCCTGCTATGTTGCTTATGAAAATGGCTTTAATAGAAACAGAAAATCTGTTAAGCAGGGTAAGTGCTGTACTACATGCGAGAGCAAAACAAGCAGCCCCTGGCACTGAGCACCAAAAGGATTCCATTAAACAGAAGGAATACAGTCTCCCAACTGGCAGAGTACCATTTCGCTTTGTTGACAGTATAGAGTATAATGATTATCTACAGCTGGGATAGGGAAGTATAAATCACGTTAAATTTTTAAAATATACTTAGCTATGCAGACCACAGGAATATACAACATTCATACATCGATTATGGCTATGGGTTTTTATTTTGTTTTTTTTTTTTTTTTCTAAGCAATAGTTATTTATAGGAACTGAATGCAACTCCCACATCTTCATTAGCAACTGTGTCAGATCATCCAAACTACAGAAAGGGCTGAGAAATTTGAATAAACACACTTGGCTGACAGTCTTTTCACAGAAAAAAAAAAAAATCTTTAATTTAAATAAATCTTCAATATTCACTTTTTTTTTGCAATATACCAGTCTACTTTTTGCTCTGATTAAAAAGTTATTTTTAGTTTCACTAGATTAACATTATTAAGGAGATACTGTCTAAGAATAATGAATAATAAGAGTATGTGAACAAGGAAGAAAACTCCCTGATAAAGTTATTAGCTACAGATTAATTTCTTTGTGCAAGTGACAGAGACTTCCAGAATATTGATAATGACAAGGCGAATAGTCTGTAAGAATCTTGCACATATATCTTTCACTAATCACCATCTTATCTTTTATATATTAAAAAGAAACTCAGAAACTGATAATGTGGACAGCTTGCTGACATGAAAATTTCTCAGTGTTTTCTTCACCCTCCTTTTTCTTTACCCATTAATATAACTCAACGTGTATTAGTCAGAAAACTCAGCAACACGGACTTTGTCTTCGCGCAGAGCTTAGGACAGGGGATTCCAAACCTAAAAGACCCATTCACAGAACAAATAACACATCAGTAGGTACATGTAAAATCAGCTTTGACAGAAATGTGATAGAAAAAGTATGGACATGCATTAGCAAAATATTTGTTTTTTTCTTATTTTCAAATTATGTTTTCATAACTTAGCTTGTTTTTCATATATAAAAATAATCAACATGTAGGCAAATACTAGTCTTTCTCAAAAATATCCCAGTAAAAGGAATTCAACATCCTGTACAAAGATATCATGTATGTTTAGAAAGTAATAAATATATTTTCAGAAAGGAATGACACAACTTTCCCTTGCCTACATTGTAAAAATCCAGACATTATTATTGAAGATCATATATTTTTAAAAAGCAAGGTAAGTGCAATGGTAGTGTGTGGTAAGAGTCCTCTTTCTTGCCCATAAGGCAAACAATAGGTTTGATTAATATTAAGGCGGGTGGTGGAGGAAAGTTAAGAAAGGGAAGGTTGCCAAGAAACTGTCACTATGAAAGTTGGCCAGAACACAAGTTCTACTCTGTGAAAAATTCAGAATTTTTGAAAGTCTAATTTTCCTCCATACCAAGACAAACCATCCACTCCTGAACAGGAGAGCCCACTGGTTAGGGCACAGCCCTAACCATCAGCCTACTGATCCTGGCAGTACTGAGGCTGTCTCTCAGTCTCTCCTGTTGGAATATTAGATAGACTAAATATCCACTGAGCTTGGTAAACTAACTACAGACCAGCACCAAGAGCCTACAGGCAGGGAGAACAAGGACTTTCTCTCATTCAAGAAAAGTGTCCTGACTATCAGGAGAGTAAGGATGACCTAGCTTCTTATGAACTTGGCTATAGACCAGTTTCTGTATCTTTGGCCCATGGAATAAAGTTGGGGGGCAGAGGAGAAGGGTGTTTATTCATTGGGGTTTTTTTTCAAACTAGACCAACAGTTGATGAGTTGGTGAGGATTTCTCAACAGCAGGTACCAGGAGCTACTGGTACCAGAAGCTATCTCTTGCTGCAAATTTCTCTTTCATTTGATCTAGGAAGAATCAAGCCAAATAAAGTTTCTGTTTAAAAGGAATTATTTCTGTGAAAAGTTGTGATGGGTCAGCATTTTCCAGTTAAAAAAAAACCAAAAAAATTTCCTCAGAAAATTCCTAAGCAGCTCTAGTCATCACTTCTCAGAGAGGTCACATGTCCATAAAATGGAAATTGCAATGTACATGGAAAAGAAGATCAGAAAAGTGTAGTAACATAGTGCTTATATCTCTGTGTCACCTGCTAAGAATGCCCACAGAAAAAAATAATCACTGAGCAGACTGAGCACAGAAGCTCTGGTGAGATGTTCAGCATCCTACAGAACCACACACTTACTGCAGGGGAAAATGACAGGTTTTGCCGCACATGATGCTGCCAGTCTTTTTTTGACTTGCCCTCTCAGATCACGAAATATTCCACTTTTAAACTCTATTCCTTTTCTTTTTTTTTTTTTTTAGCTAGAAAATGTAGTTATCTCTTGGAAGCCATCAGCATCACTTGCCATGCACGTTGCCTGATGCCCTCAGACCTTGCCCCAGGACCAGACACTGCGTGTGCCTGTGCTCGCTTTGCCCACTCCTGGCAGATCCTTTCCCTGAATTGTGGCTGTCTTTTGTTTCTCTCTGTGCAAAGGTCTGACCCCAACAATGTTGGCGGAAGGAAGGAAGGAAAGGTTTGTAGAAACCTTTGCAAACTTTTTTTTTTTTTTCCCCTTAAGCGTCTCCCCAGAGAGCCAATAGAAACACAGAGTTCGCTCTTCAGATATCCAGTCCAAGGGGGACACTTCAGGAAAGAAATTCAGCTAAAAAGCTTCCAGCACTTGATTACTTATTGTTTGTTCCTGTGTGTGTCGTTCCCCCTCCCTCCCCCCCGCCTCCCGGATTTCATCGGGAACGTCTAATGAAATTAGAAGTATTTCAGTCTGGAAACAGCACGCTCATGCTGCTGAGCTTCAGCAAGGCTGTTCCCTTTCAGCAGCGTCCTGTCCTGCGTTTTGGGTATCCCTTGTCAACTCCTGCTAACGTTTATTCTACCGCTTGGAAATTAAGGACACGTGTATCCTCCTGTCCTGATAAGGGCCGGGAGCACCATGGGCAGCGATGCCAGTTCCTCCTCCCGCTCTGCAGGGCTCCCCGTCCCGACCCAGCCCCGACTCCCCCCTTCACCCGGGAAGCCGCCGCCTCCCCCCAAACGTGCCGTCTCTCTCCCTAAATCGCTGCCCCCCCCCTGCACCTCCGCCCCGCACCGCAGCCCTCCGCGGGCGCGCCGCGCCGAGCAGGTAGGAAGGAGCTGGCGAGCGCTGGAGGTGGCGGGGTCTCCCCGCCTTCCCCACCTGCGGAGGAAGGAGGGTACGGGGGGTGCACCCGGTGCACCGCCCCGAGCACCCACCCGCGCCACGGCGGAGCGAGGGAGAGGGAAAATGATGCAGCTGTGAAGTAGGGGTGGGGGGTGTCACTAGCGAAGTGACAGAAAAACTAACCTGCCGCAGGGATGGTGATGGGCAGCAGCAGCAGCTGATGGAGCAGCAAGGCTGGCAGGAGCTGGGTGGCCCGCATGGCGCTGGCGGCCCCCCCCCGGCGGCTGGCGGGGAGGAGGAGAGGAGAGGGCTCCTCGGAGGGACCCCGTGCACGGCCGGTCACTAGAGGAGGCAGAGTGAGCCGAGCCGCTTTTTATTGCGATGATCTAAGTTTGCTGTGTGATTAACTGGAATGATCTGGGTCCCAACTCCCTCTTACGGTAAGAAACTGTTTAACAACATCCCCTCTCTGCCTCCTCTCCTCCTCCCCTCCCCAGGAGCTGCCTCCCCTCCGCCCCGCCGCCAGCCCAGGGAGAGGGCTCCCACCGCCTCATCCCTCCCTCCATCCTCCTTCCCCCTGCCTCCCTCCCGCCAGCCCTTAGCGGCTCAGGAGAAGCAGCCGGGCCGGGCCCCCCCAGCTCTTGCCCCCGGGCCGGTGTTTGCTTCTGCACAGCCCCCCGGAGCCTGCTCCCAGCTCCTCCTGGCCCCACCACCCTCTTTGCCCTCTCACCTGCAGCCAGAACAGACCTCTCCCTGCCTGCAGACCTTTCCCTTCCAAACCTTCCCCTCTCTCCACCAGCCCCTCGCCCCCATTCCTCGGCAGCACCCTCATCCATAGCCCATTCAGCAGGACTCCCCCACCCTATGGCCACGGCCAAAGCAACGCCTGGTTCCCAGTAAAGAAACACCTTTCTTCCAACCTGCCCATGGCTGCCCCTGGCCACCAGTCTGGCCTTTCTGTCACCCTCTTTGGCCATCTGACAAATGCCACTTCCCCAAAATTGTGGCAACTCTGGGGAATCTAAAGGTCAAGTATCAGCTGGCTGGCGTCGCTCCATGGAGACAAGCCTCAGTCCGGAGTGAGGCCTGACCTTCCTTCTGTCGCAGGCAAAGTGGTTGTAATTCTTCTGCTGCATTTCACTTTAACCTCATGGAAGCAATGGCATTGTTTTTTGTTTAAAGTCATGCGACTGGCCTTCGTGACACGCGAGTGTTCAAAAATAAACACTTCAGGAAAAGTTTTCCCTTAATTTAAAACTGTTTCTTTCTCCCATGCACCCACCTACCATCTATAACACGAGTGTGTGACATCACAAACAGCAGGAAACTTTCCCTCCATTTTCCACAAATAAACCAGAGACCTGCATGTGGCCTCGTGCCGTGTGAGTCAGAAAACAGGTCTCCTTCTCCAGCCCAGACTCACTATCCATACTGCTGATAAACACCTTTGAGTGAAACAGCTTTTCTTAAAAACAGGTTGTTTTCCAAGCCATAAATGTTTGTTGTTAACTTTTATTCATTTTTTTTCTATATTCCCAAAACATAGGTTTTGGTTTTGGTTTTTTTTTTCTTTTCACCCAATTTATGCCCAGTGGTAAAACAAAAAAAAAAAATTCTTTTGGACATTACTGTCTTGGTGGGTGAAAGAAAGGGGACAGAAAGGAGTTGAGAGAGAGTCTGTGAAGAAAATATTTTGAACATTTGGCATTACAGGAAAAAGACATTTATGTGAGAAAAAAATACTTTCTGAAATCTGCAGAATGAAAATTGTTTCTAGGTTGTTTTTTTTTTTCTGTCCTTGTTTTTCTCCCAAGAGTAAAAGTTAATTTACAGAAGTTCCTTAGAGATGCACAACCTGAGAACAGAGAAAATATATTGCACTGGCCAATGACCTTATGTGAAATCCTTGTCCACTGCAACTGATAGAACATGGCTATCTCACTTTGTTTCTGTTTTCTGTTTTTCTCCCTGTGCTTAAATATAGACATAAATATAAACAACGAGCAACAACAATAATCAGAGCACAATGCGGAGCCCAAATTAGCCACATTCTGTTAACCAGATGTATTTGACTTGTTGTCCATGCATGCGATGAGTGACCTTTTTTGTTTAAAGCAGAAAATCATGTGTCATTAAAGTCAAGCAGATTTTTTTTTTGCTACTGACTTCCCTAAGAGGAGTGTTTGGCCTGTAGTCAGAGTTCTCCCGAATTTTAGGAAGATTTCTGTTGCATCTCTTGAGGGCTGGGGTGCTCCCTAATGGAGAAAATATTTTGCTATATGGATTCCCATTATCAATCTTGTGTATTATTCATGATGTATCTGCAGTTCTGCTTGAGAGCTCAATTCATGGGCACGAGCTTCTTTGGCTGTATATATTATTCTGGGCAGGTGCAATGCCATAGTCCTGGTTCTCCATTTGTCCAATTTTGGGGACCTACTGGAGGACGCCTCTGCCTTTTACATAAGCCCTATATGTTTCCCCTCAGGGCACATGGAGTGGAGGGCCAGGGACAGAAGGGAGATGAGAAAGCGAAAGATCCCGTAGATGCTATATGCAGGCGCTCCATTTGTAGGCAGTCATGACAAAGGTTTGCATCTGGATCTGGGAAATGAAAATGCTCTTTGGTCCCACATCATATACTGTGAAATGTAGTATGATCCTTTTTCTATGTCTTCTTGCCCCATGTATTTTACAACTGAAGCATAATATTTTAGTTCAGTTCAGTCAAATTTTACCTTGAAATGAAATTCAATATGAAGGAAGGCTGCAAAAACTGTATTTCATGCTTAAGTTTTCAAAAAGAATTCCATGTTAAGTTTCAGTCTGCACATAGAGAAACTAAAGATCTAAATATGATCATCAGAAGTTGTAGGTTTTATGCAAGAATATTCTGTTATGTTTTGTGAACTTTTGAGGGCATGTTTTCTGACCTATAAATCTCTTTCTCTTTCTGTTTTTGGGGCTTAGCAGAGAGTGGGGATTTTTCTTTCTTTCTTTTTTTTTATTATTCTATTTTTTTTGGCAGCTTTGCAAACTTGCCCTAATAATCTAAGTTTCAAATCAGTGTAGCTCTGTATTAGGAAAGTAGCATAACATTTCTGTAGAAGATATCTAGAAAGAAAAGAGTTACTGCACACTTTACCAAAGATGCATTGGCTCTGGACTGCCTACATGATGAAAAAAGTTTGAAAAACTTTATTTTGGTTGGAAAAGTAAGCAGACATGACCAAATACATAGAAACTGCTATTTTTAAATTCACTTTTCTGACCATAGCCACAGTTGGATCTTTTTTTCAGATGTAACTTGCTATTCAGAAATGCTAAATATTCCCAATTTTGGCAGGAATCTTAACACACACAGAGTAGTACCAAGTCACAATTAGCTTTAAAGGAAAAGTTTTCTAAGTGAACCAGCATCTGTCATATGAATCACCTCTTGTGTTCAAAACAAACCTTTTTACTTCTTGATTTATCCGGTGTAGGTATTACACTGTTAAGATCCTACTGGATAAAAAGCCCAATAAAATAAGCAAGTGCACCCTTGCGGCCCAGAAAGCCAACCACATCCTGGGCTGGATCAAGAGGAACGTGGCCAGCAGGTCAAGGGAGGTGATTCTCCCCCTCTACTCTGCCCTGGTGAGACCCCACCTGGAGTACTGCGTCCAGTTCTGGAGTCCCCAACATAAGAAGGACATGGACCAGTTGGAGAGGGTCCAGAGGAGGGCCACGAAGATGATGAGAGGGCTGGAGCACCTCTCCTATGAGGACAGGCTGAGAGAGTTGGGGCTGTTCAGCCTGGAGAAGAGGAGGCTCTGGGGGGACCTGATAGCGGTCTTCCAGTACCTCAAGGGGGCCTACAGGAAAGATGGGGACAGGCTGTTCAGTAGGGCCTGTTGTGATAGGGCGAGGGGTAATGGTTTTAAAATAGAGGGAGGTAGATTTAGATTGGATATTAGGAAAAAAATTTTCACAGTGCGAGTTGTAGAACAGTGGAACAGGTTGCCCAGAGAGGTGGTGGATGCCCCATCCCTGGAAACATTCAAGGCCAGGTTGGATGGGGCTCTGAGGAACCTGATCTAGTCAGGATATCCCTGCTTCTTGCAGGGGGGTTGGACTAGATGACCTTTGAATGTCCCTTCCAACTCTAACCATTCTATGATTCTATGTAGTAATTATTGTTCAACACTGAGTTCACAGAATCATACAATAATTAAGGTTGGAAGGGACCTTTACAGGTCATCTAGTCCAAACCCCTGCAGGGAGGAGGGACATCTCCAACCAGATCAGGTTGCTCACAACCCCATCCACCCTGGCCTCCTTTAGGAACTGGAAGGCCACTATAAGGTCTCCCTGGAGCCTTCTCTTCTCCAGGCTGGACAGCCTCAACTTTCCAGACTGTCCTTATAGGAGAGGTGTTCCAGCCCCCTAATTGTCTTCTTGGCTCTCGTCTGGACCCTCTCCAACTGGTCCATGTCCTTCTTATGTTGGGAACTCCAGAGCTGAGTGCAGTATTCCATGTGGAGTCTCACCAGGGCAGAGTAGAGAGGGAGAATGACCTCCTTCAACTTACTAGCCACGGTCCTCTTGATGAAGCCCAGGATGTGGTTGGCCTTCTGGGCTTCAAGGGCACATTGCCTGCTCATGTTGAGCTTCTCATCCACCAGCACACCCAAGTCCTTCTCCTCTGGGCTGGTCTCAATCCATTCTCTGCCCAGTCTGTATTTGTGCCTGGGATTGCCGCTACCCAGGTGCAGGACCTTGCACTTGGCCTGGTTGAACTTCATGAGGTTGTCACGGGCCCACCTGTCCAGCCTGTCAAGGTCCCTCTGGATGGCATCCCTTCCCTCCAGCGTGTCGACAGAACCACAGAGCTTGGTGTTGTCAGTGAACTTGCTGAGGATACACTCTATCCCTCTGGCCATATCACTGATAAAGATGTTGAACAGGGCCAGGCCCAGTATGGACCCCTGAGGAACACCACTCATCACCAGTCTCCACCTGGACACTGAGTATTTGACCACCACTCTCTGAGTGTGAACATCCAGACAATTCCTTATCTGCCAAGTGGTCTGTTCATCAAACCCACGTCTCTCCAGTTTTGAGGGAAGGATGTCATGTGGGACAGTGTCAAATGCCTTGCACAAGTCCAGGCAGATGACATCCGTTGCTTGTCTCTTGTCCACCAGTGCTGTAACCCCATCATAGAAGGCCACCAAAGTAGTCAGGCACAATCTGCCCTTTGTGAAGCCATGTTAACTGTCACCAAGCACCTCCTTGCTTTCCATGTGCCTTAGTATTTTTTCCAGGAGGATGTGCTCTATGACCTTGTCAGGCACAGAAGTGAGGCTGACTGGCCTGTAATTTCCCAGGTCTTCCTTGTTCCCCTTTTTAAAAATGGGGGTTATGTTACCCCTCTTCCAGTCAGTGGGAACCTCA
>WHYT01017444.1:497984-529818 GCA_009806455.1 Tetrax tetrax | reverse complement strand
GACCCCACCTGGAGTACTGTGTTCAGTTCTGGAGCCCCCAACATAAGAAGGACATGGACCAGTTGGAGAAGGTCCAGAGGAGGGCCACGAAGATGATCAGAGGGCTGGAGCACCTCTCCTATGAGGCTAGGCTGAGAGAGTTGGGGCTGTTCAGCCTGGAGAAGAGGAGGCTCTGGGGAGACTTGATAGCGGTCTTCCAGTACCTCAAGGGGGCCTACAGGAAAGATGGGGAGAGGCTGTTCAGTAGGGCCTGTTGTGATAGGACGAGGGGTAATGGTTTTAAAATAGAGGTAGGTAGATTTAGATTGGATATTAGGAAAAAAAATTTCACAGTGCGAGTTGTAGAACAGTGGAACAGGTTGCCCAGAGAGGTGGTGGATGCCCCATCCCTGGAAACATTCAAGGCCAGGTTGGATGGATGGGGCTCTGAGGAACCTGATCTAGTCAGGATATCCCTGCTGCTTGCAGGGGGGTTGGACTAGATGACCTTTGAATGTCCCTTCCAACTCTAACCATTCTATGATTCTATGATTCTATGTAGTAATTATTGTTCAACACTGAGTTCACAGAATCATACAATAATTAAGGTTGGAAGGGACCTTTACAGGTCATCTAGTCCAAACCCCTGCATGGAGGAGGGACATCTCCAACCAGATCAGGTTGCTCACAACCCCATCCACCCTGGCCTCCTTTAGGAACTGGAAGGCCACTATAAGGTCTCCCTGGAGCCTTCTCTTCTCCAGGGTGGACAGCCTCAACTTTCCAGACTGTCCTTATAGGAGAGGTGTTCCAGCCCCCTAATTGTCTTCTTGGCTCTCGTCTGGACCCTCTCCAACTGGTCCATGTCCTTCTAATGTTGGGAACTCCAGAGCTGGGTGCAGTATTCCATGTGGAGTCTCACCAGGGCAGAGTAGAGAGGGAGAATGACCTCCTTCAACCTGCTAGCCACGGTCCTCTTGATGAAGCCCAGGATGCGGTTGGCCTTCTGGGCTTCAAGGGCACATTGCCTGCTCGTGTTGAGCTTCTCATCCACCAGCACACCCAAGTCCTTCTCCTCTGGGCTGGTCTTGATCCATTCTCTGCCCAGCCTGTATTTGTGCTTAGGATTGCCCCGACCCCGGTGCAGGACCTTGCACTTGGCCTGGTTGAACTTCATGAGGTTGACACGGGCCCACCTCTCCAGCCTGTCAAGGTCCCTCTGGATGGCATCCCTTCCCTCCAGCGTGTCGACAGCACCACAGAGCTTGGTGTTGTCAGTGAACTTGCTGAGGATACACTCTATCCCTCTGGCCATATCACTGATAAAGATGTTGAACAGGGCCAGGCCCAGTATGGACCCCTGAGGAACACCACTCATCACCAGTCTCCACCTGGACACTGAGTAATTGACCACCACTCTCTGAGTGTGAACATCCAGACAATTCCTTATCTGCCAAGTGGTCTGTTCATCAAACCCACGTCTCTCCAGTTTTGAGGGAAGGATGTTATGTGGGACAGTGTCAAATGCCTTGCACAAGTCCAGGCAGATGACATCCGTTGCTTGTCTCTTGTCCACCAATGCTGTAACCCCATCATAGAAGGCCACCAAAGTAGTCAGGCACAATCTGCCCTTTGTGAAGCCATGTTAACTGTCACCAAGCACCTCCTTGCTTTCCATGTGCCTTAGTATTTTTTCCAGGAGCATGTGCTCTATGACCTTGTCAGGCACAGAAGTGAGGCTGACTGGCCTGTAATTTCCCAGGTCTTCCTTGTTCCCCTTTTTAAAAATGGGGGTTATGTTACCCCTCTTCCAGTCAGTGGGAACCTCACCAGCCTGCCACAACTTCTCAAATACAATAGACAGTGGCTTGGCAACTTCATCTGCCAGTTCCCTCAGGACCCGTGGATGCATCTTATCAGGTACCATGGACTTGTGCACCTTCCAGGTCCTCAGATGTTCCCGAATCTTCTCTTCCAGTACAGTGGGTGGTTCTTCATTCTCCAAGTCTCTGCTTTTGCCTTACGCAACTTGGGTGGCTTGACTAGAGTCCTTATTGGTGAAGACTGAGGCAAAAAGGTCATTAAGTACCTCAGACTTCTCTATCCTGGGTAACCAAGTCACCCATTTCCTTATGGAGAGGGCCTACATTCTCCCTGGACTTCTTTTTGAGCCCGACATACTGTCTATTAGTCTCTACAGTGCCAAAAAAAAGTCTAGAAATTTTAAACGTCATTGGTAGTGTGGTTAAATAGATTCTGATGTACTCTGTCTGTATTACTCGGGGCCTAATTTGATCTGCAAAACCTTTACAATAGTTTGTTTTTGTGTGTGTAAGAATGTAAGAAAAAATGAACCTTTCTTTGACATTAATCTACTAAAATCAGCTTGTGGTACTGACCATTGAAAACAAAACCAGAATCTGAATACGTTTGATATGAAGCAATGGCCCTAGAAGCCCTTAGTTTACCTGCCACAGTTACTGACTTACTTTTCTGAGGACAGTTACTCTCTGTACTATTTAACCATTGAAATATGCATACATTTGTGCTTCTCCATAAGTGCTTCATTTTTAGCAAATAAAGAAGTGGCTTTTCATGCTTATTAGAAGATACATTCTCTCGGAAGAAGTAATCAAATCAAAGGTTTGGCCACATTCATCTGTGGTTATTGCTCAGTCTTCAGATCTCACTTTTTCCAGTTCTTGTTCTTTTTTGATTTAGAAAGCCTTCATTTCTTTGCATATTTATGTAAATTGCAAAGCTCAATTATTATCAAGGAAATCTACATTTGTATATATATTTTTAAGTACATCTCTAGTCTTTCTTATTGTTGAAAAGCTTAAAAATATCAGCCCAAAATATTCAGTCACTAAGGAAATTTCCAAATCCATTCATTTTAAAATAATCTGGTTTTTAAATGAGTTTAATGACTTTAAAGCTAAATTACGTATATATGTGATTTTGACAATACAGTAATGCTTAGTCTGAAACTTTTATATATTCACATAATTCACCCCTCTGTCTACATTTTTTAAGTCAGTGAAAACCAAGATTGTGATTACATAAAGCCGCAAAAGATACCTGACTGAATCTTTTTTTTTTGTTTAACTGACTAAACCATAAAACTGAGGTTAGTTTTTCTAAAATATTTTATACGTTAAATCCCAGACTGGAGAACTATTTTTTTTTTTTTATTTTCTAGAGTGTTTTTAAATTTTCAGAAATTACTCTTATTTTAAAAATACAATAAATTTTTGAGAGTTTTCAACTCAGGACATAATTTTTAATTATAAATGATAAAGTATTTAGTGTACAAAAAATACAAAAAATAAACCAACCAACCAACCAACCAAAATGGATTTCAATGAAAATTTTTAACAAAAACAGTACAGCGATGTTAATGCAAGCCCATGTATTGTTTTGTTCAACTTAAATGTGTGTTTTTAAGTTGGGAAAAGTTTAAAACAGGTTCTCTGTAGAATACAGATGTGCTGAGAAGACCCTACCAAACTGAGAGTGAAGACCAGATACAAAAAATTAAGGTACAGAGGTTTAAAAAAATTAGGTATTGCTGTAAAAATACTACTAATATCTCTCAAACTGATACACATTTTAAAATGTATTTTCAATATGTTTTGAGTAACGAAAAATAAAATTAAGCTGGACCTTGACTGTGAATTATACATTACAAAATAACTTCAGCAATTTGAAAATCCAGAGACTAAAGCACTAGCCCTTTGGATTCCAGAGAATGAAGACTTCCAGAACTTGCTTGTCAAGAGTAAATTCTCTAGGATTTCATATCAAAGAGGAGAATTTCTATCTAGGCTGCTGTTAAAGATTTTAGAAAGAAATATAAACATGGATTCATCAGTTTCCTAGCAATCTCTCAGAATGAGGACATATTAATAGCAGCTCAGAGAAATCACAAGTAACAAAAAAGAACTCACAAGTCATGGCCATAAAGCACTGATTTTTCCTGGTTTAAGGTCTGCAGCCCCAGAGACTGAAAGCTTGCCAAGACATCAGAAAAGATATTATCGGAGGAGGAATCTCAGCTTGAATTCTTTACAAGAACAAACTTTGGGTACTTTATTTGCATCAAAGTTTCCTTGTTTGGGATATGAGCTTTGTAATGCAGCTACTGGAAAGTAGTCAAGTAGGGAAAAGAGATGTGTGGCAGCAGAATCAAGACAGGAACTCTCAAAGGAAGACTGGACAAGCTGTTTTCATTTCTTTAAATACTAAAAAGAAACCTTTTTCAGTACAGTTTTGTTCCTTAAAGAACTTATCACAGGTATTGCATTGCTGGTACTGAAATGGCACTGATAATGGTGTGATTGCTCTACATTTGCTATGCCAATAAAACACATACACTTTTTGTCTATGCTATTTTTAGTATTATGTACCTCAACACTACAGTATCTATTTTTACAAAGTACCCAGTCCTCACTTTTCATAGAGATTAATTGTTGCCAAGCCTTTTTTTCTTATAGGTTACATTTGAGCATGGATGATTAGGCTTCACTGCACATTAAACAGTAACAGGATATTCTTGCCTTAGCATATTCTTCTGCTGAGGATTTTGCTACCAACTTCTCCAGCAAAAAAAAAAAAAAAGATTGAAGCAAGATTTGGATGTCTGAGGTCTGAAGTTAACAATTCTAAAGCTGTCTGCTTGTTCATATGCATCAGCTTTGCTCAACTTTCCCAAAGTCCCATTCTTTATGTCAAAAATTAAACTTAACAATTAAAGAATAAGTTTTTAAAATTTGGAACACTACTGCTAAGCAAATTGGTATGATGGCCTATTTCAATATTTTTAATCAGGCTATTAAGTAAAATTATCTTCTGAATAAATTTAGATTGATACGAATAGACATAAAGCAATGAATGCAATTACAATACTGGAACAGAAAAAAGCTTTATGGATTTTTTTTTTTTTTCTGCTGAATGGTAGTTGTGGTCTTTCCTAAACTGAAACACATTATTTCTGATTTTGTATTATTACTGCAAGTTTTTTTTTTAAGTCTTTCTTAAAGTAGTGATACATGGACTAATAAGCATTGCATGTCTAGCTCCCCAGACTAGTAACACTGGGTTTTAATTTAAGAATCTACAGATTGGCTTGAAGAACACAACCACATAGACTAGAAATTTTATCTGACAGTAATCAATGAAGGTTGTCTAGGGAAAAGTGTAAAAACAGAACAAGTTTGCGGTGATACCACCTTAAAATGTTTTCCAACATGCCAGCATTTGATGGTCATACAATTTTTGGTGCTGTTAAATTAATTGTTTTTGCAGTGATTTATGACTTTTTTCTCCCTTTATGCAGCCTACTAAGGTTCCAATGTAAAAAGCCAAACACAAATAAGAGATAAATCAGCTGAACAAGGAATTTTCAAATATACAATTTTGTGAGTTACTTTTTACTTCTGGTACAAACTGTTTCAGATATAAAACCCTGGAAAATTATATTTTTTTCATGTACTATGGAACAAGAAATGTTCAGTGTTACAATTTCCTTACTTTTCCTTAGGAAGAAAACAAAATACAACCAAACTCCAAGAAACTCTCTGTTTTTTACTTGATTTTAATGTAAACACATGAAAATTTTTTACTTAGAGAATAAAGCCATTACTTCTGAAAATATGTAGATTTACATGCCACATACGTAATTATTATGTATTTCTTCAATTATTCCCAGAAGATAAAACAATGCGGTTTCAATTCACATATTAAAGAACAATGGCAACAAATTGTCTTTATTTTTCCCTGAGATTATTTTATGCACATGTCCTTCAGTTATGGAAGTACTTCAAATAAACCACTGAGAATGTGCATTGAGCACTCACAGGAAATAGAGGGCTATGTCACTCAGCTTGAGATGAACAACATTTAAACTACTTTTCCGATTGTTTCACCAGGAGAAAAATAATAAAAAAAAATAGTGAAAAAGAAAAAGCTGGTATTTGTTTCCTAATATTAAAATTGCAAGCACGCTATCTACAATTAATCTGTGTTTTGTGACAATGCTATGTGGTATAGTCCCATTGAAGGGACTGATGTAGAAAGCTGACTGTATCTGCAATTAATGTTCCAAGTTTCAACAGGAGGCATAGTTAACTCAAATTTTCAATGCTATATATCACAAAGAAAAAAAAAGATAACAAGCAATTTTGAGCACTAATTACTCTGGTAAACCACTTATATGCCTCATTGCCAGTAGTTGACAGTGTATATGGAATTTAATATTTTCTTTCATTTTCTTTCTTTCACTTTCTCTCTTTCTCCTTCTTTCTCTTTATCCTTCTTTCTCTTTTTCTCATTCTCTTTCTCTCCCTCCTTCTTCATCTTTTAATTTTTTTCCTATTTATATTTCTCTTTCTCTCTTTTTCTTATTTTCCTTCTCTTGCTCTATCAGTCTCTCCTGTTAACTTTCTTTCTGCCTTTCTGCTTTTCTTCCCTTCTTTTTCTCATTCTCTTTCTCTGTTTCATTCTCTTTCTGCCTTCTTTAAATTTTATTAAAAATCCACACTATTACAGAAGTCTTCCTATCTAGTGCCAATTTAAAAATACAATTATACAGTCTAAGATATATGAATTAAGTTTGACCTAAGAAACAAACACTAAGAGAAAGGTTTTCAAAGTGTCATGAATCTAGGAGTGAATTGTAGTAACTACAACTCCAGCTAGTAGACACTTTAGGTGCCATAAGGAGATACATTAACTACCATCTTGTTAATGGTCTTCTTTCTGGCTTTACATTAGTAACTCTCAAAGTATGAAGTTACAATAGAATCAGGAAAAAAAACCAACTTCTTCAAGTGCAATAGACTTTCAAATAAACTTTTTAAAGAGGTAAAGGAATAATAACAGCTTTAAATGTTCTGTCACTTACACCAGTGTATCCTTCTAGTACAGATAAAGTACTGGCACAATAAACAGCAGCCTATTAAATCTTTATTTCCAAGGCTCTCCTGTTAACGGGAAGTTAAAAGATGGAGGTTAACAGCAAATACCAGCTTTTGTACTGATCACAGAGATCACATCTGAAGGTGTTACAGTTGGGAGCAGACATTTCAGAAGGACACATCAGGAATATGCCCCCCAGTCTGTGATCTTGTTTAAGCTTTGTAGCACTCTGTGGGCCAAAGAGCAGAAACTGTTGTAACAAGTGTTGTAACTCCAAGGTTTTTCTAATTTTTTTTTATAGCCATTCTCTCTTTTACATAGAAACTTGGCTTCAGAAAAGTGTGTAAAAGTCTACTTGACATCCTAATTCTCATGAATGCTCATTCCATTATGTTTTAGAACAGGTATAACGCAAGTGAAGTTCAGGTTTGCCCTAAACTTCATTCTTCATCATCAGTAGTATAAACTAGTTGTTGTTCTGTGTGACACATTTAAAGAGGTAATAAAACATGCTCATGAATTAAATCCTTGGTTAACTCCCATTTGTGTCTATGGGACACTCATGGCTTTGGACATGTATTCAAAACAACTTTCTTAGGTCTCGATAGTCTTGGGACTATGTTTATGAAAATGGAGAAGGCATTTCAAAGGACTTTGACTCCAAAATAACTTACAAACTGTTCATCAAAAACTCATGGAGCGAAGTGGAAAACCCATTTAACTTTATCCTGAGCCAAAATGCAGTAAAATTTATTAAATACAAATCTCAGCCTTGTAAAATCAAGTCTGAATGAATAACGAGCTTTTGTGATGTTATTCAAAGAAGAGAATGTCACGACAGAAAAATACATATTCAAATGGAGAATCAGAGGACATCTGGCCAGCAACAATTCCAGTGAAGTAGCAACCATGGTGAAATGAGTATTCAGTGAAACCTGCCATAACTGCAACAGGAAGGAAGAGCATTTTTCAGCACTGCATCACCTACTTGATGAACAACAAGGCAATAACACAGTTTTCTTTGGAGGTAAAATCTCTGAAGACAAGAAGGCTGTGGAACAGCAATTGCAGCGAAGGGATAAAGCAGTCTGTTTATTTTTTTTAACTAGGTAATAGAGCACAAATGTTCTATTTTAAATAAAAGAGTCGCTGTATCATATCCAAATTTAATAAGGCAGAGGGAGAACAAAGTATAGTTACAATAGGTTGTAAAAAAAAGCGTTCCACTTGGCATGTCTAAATAATAAATGCAGATGTACCATCTGTGTTTGGAATGGAAGGTTGCCTACCCACAAATCCATTTTAAAAGGCATTTTTATGTACACACTAGGGAACCAAAAGTGAAAATAAGGAACATAAGAAAACTTTCGGATATATTCTGGAGTCCAGGAAGTCTATAAAAATATTACAAGATGGGAGGAAAATCATTGACACCTATGGTCCTATCATAAATAGATGGGAAAATGTATATTTATGCTTGACTCACACTGTGTTTCTTCCATGTTATATCCATGTTATATACAGAAATATATACATATTTCTGTCTTGTAGTCCTCCACCCTTACCCAAGGAAGCCTAGCTTCCTGGATGTGCATTCTTCTCCTGAGAATACACGTTTGTCCCTCTACTGCCTTCAGTTACCTGCCACGTCCCACAGCAATCAGCTGGACTGGAGGCAGTGGGTTCATTCAGGGTGAACTCTGACAAGCACACACAGCATTTTGCCGTGTAACATGACATTCACATATTGACTGGTCACAAACTAACTTAATAAAACATATAATGACTCCACACTAAAGGGTCTTTTCCCAATAGAAATGTTTACGTGGGTCTCTCACTTCTACCTACCTATTAATTTTGTGTGGTATTCATTTCATCTAGTGCTAGATATCTATGTTTTTGGCAATTATGTCTGAGGTTATCACTTAGTTTTCATTGTAGCATTGTTTGACATAAATAGCCATTCTGGAGCACAATTAATCTGACTGAATACAACAAACTTTCTGGGCACCTTTCAAGTTGCCCTCAGAGTATCTTGGAAGTGTTTACTTCCTCTATGTCAGATGCCTGCATTTATGAATGTCTTCAACTTAACGCCTTTTAGGTGAAATTTGCTCATTGACTTTGATTGCAAGAAGATAATGAAATTAACTGAGGAGGAGAATAGGAAAAAAAAATGCTAATAATTAAGGAAATACATCCAGTGAGGCAACAGGTAGGTAAAGGGCAGAAATTATGTAGTTCTAGTGCACCAGTTAGAAAACCATTCTGAAAACACCGGGCTCACATGAAACTGTCATGCTCATAAATTTATGATGTAACACAGAATCCTCAGAAATTTGTAAAAAATTTATCGTGGACTTCAGATTTTGGGTTGAAAGACAGATAACACAATAACTCAGTACAGCACTCAGGCTTGAGTCCAGCCTGAAACTCAGTAAGCTGAAATGAAGATTTCTTAGCTTTTAAATCACCAATAACAATTTTGGGGGACAATGAACCATTAATTCATATTTCCTGAGTGTTGTTCTACGCACACCACAGCAAAAGAAGAAAAGGACCCTACTTGCAGTATTTTAGTATTTGTTTTAGATGTCTATAGTTTCACCTAAGGGTTCCAATTGCCTGACACTGAAACAAAACCATGAGTCAAGAATTTAACTCTGGAGAAAAACATGAATTAATCCCCTTACTTAAGCTTTTCCAGTTCATTTCTTGGTTTAGCATCCAGGTTCAACATATCTTTACTGATGTATGCAAAGATATCTCCAGGATTGCACCTATCTGTTTCTAGAACCAGAAATAGGACAGGCACAGCATTCCCATGTTGGATTTGAACTAATTACACTTTCTGAGATTAAGTTAAGGCTGTTAGGCATAGCACCATGCTAGCATGTATGTGTCTCTTCAGAAGCCAAAGGCAATACCCCTGAATTGTCCTACTCTGCTGTGTGAATGTACCAACGTGATCAAAGGTAGCTAAGGAAATATTTGCAACCGGGAATATGATGTAATTTTTAAAATTTGTCTGAGTAGCTCAGACATCCAACTCTAGGTTATAGCTTCCTTTTAGGGGATTAGTTTCCTAGTTCTTAAAAAAAACTACAGTCCTTGCCTTTTATATTCTTTGTTGAATTTATCTCCACTGATGACAATAGAGGTGAATGGAGGTCCAAAAAAGAGAATGATAAAATCTATTAGGAGATTCGAAGCATTTGTATCATTAATTGAGAATGTTATTTTGAATCCATTGAATTTCCAGAACATAATCAATAAAAAATTATTTCTATTGCTAATATACATAGTGGATATAGAAGTTGCATCAAACTACTTACAGAACCCTGAACATTAATTAAAACTTAGTGGGAATTTGGAGGTCAGATATTTTAAAGTTAGAATGCAGTAAAAACCAAAAGTAAAGAAAAAGTACATTCTACAAGTTTCTTTATTCTCTTTTTAAGGAACTCTGAAACTGCCAATCAATCTGAACTTTTGGACAGAGATCAGAATTTAAAATTATAATTTCCATTTTGAAGAAGTTTCTAGATATTTTAAATTAAAATTAGAATTAATGTGTAGTAGAAAAAAAACCTGTAAAATAGAATAGAATTAAAATAGAACGAACCATTTTAATTTCTGCAATTCAATACATTTTTAATATTAGTTCCCCAAAATATCAGATTTAGACTTTTCATCAAAGACAGGAAAAAATCTAGAAAAGTAAAAAAAAAAAAAGAAAAAATTCTTATGATAATAAAAAGTAATTTCCTGTGTAGCTATTGTTCTGATTAAATAAGTCATGAGTCAAGAGCTCAAGAGGTCAATCAAACCACTGTTCTGGTCATGAGGATAGCACACCGAGGTTATAAATGAATCTATGATTATACATTATCTAATTTTTTAATAGATTTATTATCTCTCTGATGTTTTGTGGTTTGTGTTTTTAGTGTAGGAATCTGTATGGGAACATGTAAACGTAGTATGTAAATTTAGATGTACATTATGTCCATGAATAAATTTCTTAGTCTTGCTTTAGTTACTGATTGCAACAATTCTTACCCATAATATCCAGAAGGTGTTGTGAGGCTCTGTTCATTCATTAAAATCATTAAATCTGCTGTGAAAGCTTTGCGTGAGCAGCGCTAGAAGTCTACAACTGAAAAAAAAATTTGTGCTTATAGGATTATAACCCACGAAGGGAAAGGGTATTTTTTATATATTTGCGTAATCTTGTTTAATAGACTTAAACCATAATTGGGTAAATTGGGAACTTCCTTGTCATCATTTTGAAGTATTACTACTATTAATATTTCTTGCGAATATTATAACTGGCAGTCATATTCTTCCTTTATTTTTTAATTTACTTATTGATTTTATTGATAGTAATCAAATATTTAGAGATACAAGAAATACAGCATTTCACACTTCCTTGGAGCCAGAATTTCAGCCAGAATATTTTGTTTGGCTTATTTTGTTAAGATTAAAACATATTTCTCCCTCATTTTTCCACCGTGTTTTATTTTCCTCAGATTACTTCATTAAGTTTTGGGTTTAGGGCATTTTGTTTTGTGTTAAATTTTCTTCAGGAGAACCTTCTGGAAAAAAAGTAAAAAAAAAAAAGGAAAAGAAAACTGGGATTCAAAATAAACAGTTCTCAGTTGAAACACCCTTGGTAGAACAGCAAACTCCTCCCTTAAACATTCAGATATATGACTGTACATGAAAATCAGATGGGCATGAGGAAGTGATTCCATTTGCCAAATGCAGTTTTGATCCATATGGCAAACAGCTGCTCTTCAGATGAGCAAATTTCTGAGAAGCTAGTTTGTTAAATCCAAACAGAGGATCTTGCAGTCAAAGGTAAACACATCACAGCACCTTGCAGTTTTTTTTTGCTATCGTCACCACTGATAATGCAGAACCTGTTATTACATGCTGTTTCTTTCTTTGAGGGTAACCTCAAGGCAGGAGATAACAAATACACAGAATAGAGGACCTGAGTGGTCACCATTGCCGAAACACACAGTAAATGGGAACATTTACCCTTGTAATCATAGCAAATTACCACAGACATTTTCAGGAATGTGTGATAATCCTGGGCTTGCACTGTGGGCCACTCCAGAAAGATTTCTTTTTGTTTTATGATGTTATTACTGCCACTAAACGCTAACTTGTTTCTGCATCAACGTATCTAGGGTAAAACCTGCCAATTGATTTTATTATGAACAGTTGCAAGGGCTATTAAAAATCCCACCTTTAACCACTCAGAGTATATGTATAAGGTGAAGTCCGTGCTGTTTCACTGCCTGCAGCTTTTTTTTTAATTTGAAACCCTAAATTGCTTTCTGAGTCTATAGTGATGTTTGCACCTTTCTTAAAAAACACCTCCTTTCCATGGGAAAGACAAGTCATATTTCTTATCATCCACAAAACTGCCTCAAGGAGGGCCTGTCTGGACATGTCCAGCAGCATGATAATCTGTAGGGCTTCCTGAGGCAGGAGACTTTCAGTTCTACGCTGAAACATCTTCCAGACACACATGAAACCATAACTTCAAGCCAATGAGCTGCATGTCTTGTCTCCGGACCCTGCTCTCGAGTATCCTTTGGGTATCCTATTGCATTCACATAGAAACAGTTTCTCAGCTAACTTTTGGTTAGTCCTGAAGTGGTCAGGCAGTTGGACTAGGTGATCCTTGTAGGTCCCTTCCAACTGAAATATTCTATTCTATTCTGTTCTGTGCTATGCTATTCTATTCTGTTCAGGAAAGTACAAATCTGGTCACTTCGCTGCAGCATATGAAGCGACATCATTTGAAAACAGCAACTGGTCTGATTTGTTTGTCTTTCTCATGTTTTACCTTGTGATAATATTGTTTTGATGTGGAATTTTTCTCACCAACTTAAGATCACTTACAGAGGTCAGCTGTTTCATTCTAAAATTCAATAATGACACACTTTTTTTAAATTTTCACAGGTGTGGTGGGAGTATCTGAAGTGGGGAAGTCACAGACTAGGCGAAAAAGAAAGAAAACATTTACTGCCAGTTTGTCTCTGGAATACGACCACAAAAACTAAAGGAGGGAGAAAAAAGGAAAAAAAAATGAGGCCAGATTGTCCCTTGGAAGGTACCGGAGAAGTCTTAGCAGTTCTAATTTGAGTGAGATAAAGTCTGAGAAAATAGTTGCTATGTGGATACCTACACAGTTATGTCAGTGATCATTTCAGTTCATTTTCTTTCTTTTTTTTTCCTTTCTGGTATTTTTTATAAGAAAGACAAGGTAGGAGGATACAATTAATTATATTTAATTTTAATAAACATATTTGTCAGGAATATTTTAAAGCCAACTTAGATGCTTATTTAGTTTTGCTTACAGGTCTAACTTCATTAAGTGCTTCACTTAATGCTAAGTGCTTCATTTTGTCTTTCACTCTTCAACCAGATTTAAATCTGAAGACAAATTTTTAACCTTACATAGAATAACATTTTATGGAGGCTTAAACTTAAAAAGAAAACTGACACTCTGTAGCGCTTGTAATTTTTGTCTGCTAGGAGAGGATTTTTCTCCATAACTTTTCCTATTACTACTTTCTTAATTACAATTTTGTTTCTTTCAGCCTTCTTGCTTGGAACCAGTCACTAATGATTAAGGGATTATTTTATATATATGTTCCTTAAGGTTACTTAATTTGTGGCATTACCACATTTATCTCCTCTACCAAAGTCCCTGAATTTGACTACTCAAGGTGGACCTATTTCTTGAAGAAATCAAGAAAGCATAACTTTTGAACTCCAGGACTTGTCTTGTTTTCAGAAAATTAATCCCTATCTTCTTATACTCTGCCTCAGAGACAATTGCTTTCTTCAAAAGGGAAATATTTATTATTTAAATAGTACTTGACTGTGAATGGAAGCCATATGGCTTGAAAACGTTTAAGGTGGGGTTTGGGGTTTTTTTGGGGGGGGAGGAGGAGAGAAGGGAGTTAATTGGCTTACTTATAGTCTATTCAATGTAAATTCTAGATTTTAAATTCTTATTTTTAACAAGTCTCAGTTACTGCTCTTAAGTAATAAGTAATATTCTGCTTTAAGGAGTTGTGAAACTCGTTCTCAAGAATATTGGAAAAAAAAACCCAAACCCAAAGCAAAACCCCAATTTTAAATACGCAACATATAACATTGTGAGCTCATGTATTTTGAATACACTGTTTGCAATAGTATTCTTACTTAGAGAGGACTTTCAGTCTCCTTTGTAAGTATTATTTTGTCCTAAAAAAAATTTTAGTTATTTTTTCTGGTTACTATTCTCTACCAAGCAGATCATCAGAGAGGCCAAAGTCTTTTATCTTTTCAATTTCTCTCTATCACCTCAGGAGGAGAATCCATGGTTCATGCTTTCAGACTTGAAATTCATTCAAATGAGTGAGATTTCAGTCCAGATTTAGACACATGAATTTGTGTCTACTTGTAAGTATCTACACGTGACTAAACTCATTATAGAATCATAGAACAGTTTAGGTTGGAAGGGACCTTTAAAGGCCATCTAGTCCAACACCCCTGCAAGAAGCAGGGACATGTCCAGATAGATCAGGTCACTCAGAGCCTCGTGCAACCTGGTCTTGAATATTTCCATTTACCACCTCTCTGGGCAACCTGTTCCATTGTTCCACCATCCTCATTGTAAAAAAAAAAATAAAAGTTCCTGATGTCTGATCTAAATCTACCCATTCTATTTTAAAACCAAATACCTCTCATCCTTTCACAACAGATTCTGCTGAAGAGTTTCTCCCCATCTTTCCTATAAGCCACCTTTAGGTACTATAAGACTGCTGTAAGGTCTTCCTTATATCCAGCCTGAATCTACCTCCCTCTATTTTAAAATCGTTACTTCTTTGTCCTATCATAACAAGCCCTGCTAAAAAGTTTCTCCTATTCTTTCTTATAAGGCCCCTTTAGGTACTGAAAGACTGCTATAAGCTCTCTGCAGAGCCTTCTTTTCCCCAAGCTAAATAGCCCCCACAATCTCAGACTGTCCTCAGAGGAGGAGTGCTCCAGCCCTCTGATCATCTTCTTGGCTCTCCTCTGGACTAGCTCCAACAGGTCCACATCCTTCTTATGTTGGGGGCTCCAGAACTAGACACAGTACTCCAGGTGGGGTCTCACAAGAGCAGAATAGAGCGGCAGAACCACCTCCCTCAGTCCGCTGGCCACGCTCCTCTTGATGCAGCCCAGGATGCAGTTGGCTTTCTGGGCTGCAAGCGCACAGTGCTGGCTCATGTTGAGCTTCTCATCCACCAGTACTCCCAAGTCCTTCTCCTGAGGGCTGGTCTTGATCCATTCTCCGCCCAGCCTATATTTGTGCTTAGGATTGCCCCGACGCAGGTGCAGGACCTTGCACTTGGCTTTGTTGAACTTCATGAGGTTTGCACAGGCCCAATTCTCATGCCTGTCAAGTTCCCTCTGGATGACATCCCTTTCGTCCAGCGTGTTGACTGCACCAGACAGCTTGGTGTCGTTGGCAGACTTGCTGAGGGTGCACTGTAATGATGATCTCTGCAAATGTAGAGGACGAATTACATTATGTTTCTAAATATGGGTAGATATCAACATTGGTTGAGATTCCCCAGGGTAACATACCTGACCTTTCACTGGTGATACATTAGAACATGGATGTCCTGTAAATATTTTGTGGTATCTTCTAATCCTATGCAACAGTCCTGGACACTCCACAGCATCTCAGATTGCACTAGCCACCTGTGTGTATGTAATAGAATGAAGTGTTTTGTGGTTTAGGCAACAGAGTCAAAAAACCCCTAGTCAGCTAAGGAAATGTAATGTCTGCATTTGACTAATTTGAATGCAGACCTCCAGTGATGGTTATGGGATCTTACACATCTAGCTCATACACAGACATCTATATTATAGACAACTAAATTCAGGTATCTGAATCTTGAATTGAGTTTCTTTGTGAACATCAAACTTTCATTGTAAAAAATGCTAGCGAAATTTTGGTTTATTGCATGTTACACAATAAACACAATATGGTATTTTTTAATAAGACATTAAAAATTACTCTTTAAAAGTTTTCTTACTTTTCAAATACATGCCATATAAATATTTTAGAAATTAGAAACAAGCACAATGTTCTTCATGCATTTTTTAATTAAATGGAGATTTAAATTTATCATGCACAAATACTAAACAATCTACTTATAAATATCTGCTATGGGTTTCTTCCTCTTCCTAAAGAGGGAAACAATAATCTTCAGATAATTTACCTTTACATGATTTTTTCATATCAAAAACATAGTAAGGAATGACAATGCAAAAGACGTCGTTCTCTTCAGAGTTGTTTTGGCGTATCCTGGAAGCACCCATTTCAATGTAGAGAAAAACTGGTGGAAGGAAGGGCATCACTCTATGAACTTCATCACTATAAGAACTTACAGAATGTCTTTGTTCTTAAAGTTCTTAGGAGGTCACATCTGAATGTCTTTCAAGATATGAATGATGAAAAAAATGAAAATATTAAAAATATATAAAGAAACAGGTAGATAAAGAAATAAATCTTCACCTTAGGGTTGCCCCATTGGAAAAATTTTCCAGAATTTTATTGCTGTGATGCTTAGAAATCTTCGTATTTTTAGTGGTTTTTTTTCATGCTAAGGGTACTCATGGCCAACCTCTTGTACTTTAAATGTAGTCTATCTTAAAATACTTTTCTGTTTTCCTGTTATTATTAGAGATACATTACCAGGGAATAGTAATATCTATCTGTCTTTTACCAGCACAAATGGACTGAGTTCGTTCAAGCAGTGTTCATAGACCCCAAATTTAGGTACCTGTTCTTTCTTCGCTTCTGCATTTATGAGTGATGAACTATAGGATAATTCTCTGTTATGAGATCCACATGTAAGTCTGGGCACCTTTGTACTGTTCAATTCAATTTTATTCCTAGCACTTCAGTCCTGTACGTCATCATTCTTACAATGCCAGTGTTCATATTTAACCTGATGTTAAAGAGTTCTAATCCCACCTCAGGGCAAGATCCAGGCATACAGCAGCCTCTCCTCTGTCACACTTCAATTTACAGAAGAAAGATACTCAGATATCTGGACCACAAGACAACTGTGATATCTTTCAGGTACATCATCAGTGCAAACAGTTCAAGAACTGGGACTTTTGGTAGCTGTGTAGTATAATATGACACCCAGTATAAATACATCGAACATCATCTAACATGCTACCATTAACAAGCTCTATGGAAAGATATCTACTTTTTATTCTGTAGCCACTAATTAGAAATACTAAGCAACATTAGCTTCAAAGAATTGCATTGTCTGTACCCTGATATTTACCTTCATCACAATCTACTGTTAACTTACCTCCATAAATTCATAATTTATTTAATTGTAGTAAAATTAATATTTTCCTATGTGATGTAGTATCAAATGCTCTTTGGATATATGCATTGTGTAGAAAACAATGATATCAGAAGTTTTCTGTTGTTATGGCATGATTAACTTTGATAAATTCATTGTGTATTATGTCATTTTCTGTTTATTGTGAAATCTTCCACTGCTCTTTCCTCCAGGTATTGCATGTTACAAAGGTTAAACCAATGATCCTCAGCCACCCCAGATTTGATTTTTCTTCTTTCAAATACAAATTTTATACTGTATAGCTTCTAGGTATAAAAGCCAGTCTTCAACTTGACACATTTTTATTATTTCTTGCTACATTTCATGAGTCAGTTTTCTTAAAGAACTGAACTGATACTTACCAGCCCTCCCAAATTCAGTATATATCTTCACAACACACGAACACAAGCACCACCCAGAGACCTCCTACTCGTGAATGGAGAGACAGGGATTTTCAGACACCAATTTAGATCTTAGGGAGTTTGAATTGCTGTTTATAGAGGCTTTTTTTTTTTTTCCATTGATTTTAAAGGAGCGTGGGAAAACCAGTTAAGTGCTTGACACTGAGGAAACTCTGCCAGGGCCTTGAATACACTCAGGGGCCCTACTGTCCCTGCCTGCCCCTCGGGCTCCCCTTACCCTGCCCATGGCTCAAAACCCCCTTCCAGCCCCCAGGGCCATTTGTGCCTACCCCAGAGAGGCTGTAGGACACTGTCTCCAGCCCTGCCATAGCCCTCTCCTGGCTGTCCATGGGCTCTGCTGAGCTGGGCACACCGCACTGGATGATGCCAGCCTGGCCTCAACCCATCCCTGTCCCCATGGCCTTGCAGGGCCATCCCACACTGGGTCTGACCCTAATTCTCCTCATCGGCCTGGATCCTGACCCCCACCTGCAGGCCAAAGTCTCAGCCCAGCTGTGACCTGTCGCTGGCCCCGAGGGGGTGCCCAAAGTCTGGGACTGGGGCTGCCTCAGCTGTCACCCTTGCCTGGCCTGCCCTTGCTGGGACGAATGGGTCCTGGCTGCCAGCCCTGCCCTGCTGCTCCAGGGAGCCCTGATACCTGTATCGCCAGGGCCAAGGAATGACCAGCCCTGGACCTCTCAGTGCCTTGATCGACTTTGGATTTGGGCTTTACTTCCATTGTAAATGTGGCACTATTTTTTCTATCTATCTCCTCATGCCAACAGTTAGTCTGTTGAATGTCTGGGTTTGATGCCACATTAGATTGTCTTTTATCTTTACACTTCATTGAACAAGAGTCGGACTTCCAAGTTTTAAACATTATTAGAAAAGCCTTTTGCTCACTTGTTTTATTTTTCTTTGTAAATGCAAACCCAACTCGACTTTTGAAATTGTCACTTTGCGCTTGCACTTTTTGACCTTTAAAGTACAGCTTCCTTTAATGATTAGTCCTTCCCCCATTCCAGATAGGGTCCCTGTTTACTTCTAATATGCTTTTTATGAGATGGTTGTTTATCCAGTTAGGCCTTTAAAATCTTTCTTTAAAGTTTTTTTCTCTCTGGATGAGATGCGAGTCTGAGATAATTTTTGTACGTTTGACTGAGATAAATTCCAATCTTGTTCCCCGTTGAAGTTTTTGAACTGTTTAGTCCAGTTAACTTCATTAATTAATTTTCTTAATTGTCAAAGTTTGTACTTTGGAAACAAAAACCAAACCAAATCCTTAGCTCTTGACCCATCCTGCTGAAGTCATTTAGAGGGGAATGAGCTCAGGATGGTAATACTTCCCCCTGTTTGCACAATGTATTTGCAAAGTGATTTATAGTAGTGCAGTCAAAATGCAAGCACTTCTGTTGATATTGAGTTTAATTGGGCACAGTAATGACTAAAGGCTTTTAAAGGTCACTGCATCCAGATGTTCAGCTATTAGTCACCATCGTCCAACAAACTCTCTACAGTAAATAAAGATAAAATAAAGAAACACTGAAACCTTCAGTAGAATTAGCGTGTGGGACTGGTAGGATTATATACTTCTGCTTTCTAGTCAGCAGAACACAAAAATTCCCCCAGAACACAAAATCTTGCTGAAAGTATATTTTACCCTGTAAGGAAGAACCATCCTTTACTTTATTCAGGCAAGTAGGCTTTACTTTCATCAGTAACAAAATTACCTTTTAAAATTTAGTCTTTATAACAATTCTGATATTTTACACATTAAATAATTGAGGTGCCACATTTGAACACTACAATGTGTGTAACCTTCTGCCTTTGAAAATTTAAGCAACTCACAGCAGCTTCCTCAGTGCAGTTTAGGAACTAACATTGAAAAAGGTTTTTTTAGGTTTCAAAAATTCATCCTATTGGAATCAAGGTTTCTGTTCATTACCTTTGGCTTGCTCATAGCTATTTTTTTTGTCTTTTAAAATAAATTTATACAAAAATTAAATAATTTATTTCCAGAAAGTCATTTTAATAAACTGACTGCCTCTGATATTATTTTATACTGTTACATAGTATTTTCCTATGTTAATCTAAAATAATTTTTCACACTTTTTTCCTTCTCTTTCCCTAAAGATGCATGTAGGCCTTTTAGATTTCTGTAACATCTCTATGTTTCAGCTTCTGATATTACTCAGGGTTTGAATAAATGCAAAGAAATTTTCACCGCTTAGAAACTAATACAGGATTTAGTTTAATATCTGAGAAATCAAAATAAATCCTTTGAAGTTGTTTTAGTTTTAGGAGATTTAAAAATAAAATTATTTCAAATGTCAGTGCTCATCCTTCTCTTGTAGACATAACTGGTGAAATTTATTCATTCAGAGTGAACAGAAACATAATTAGGAATTGAAGCTACTACTGAACAACTATTTATCATTGAATTCTGCGCAAATGCTTTTCATATGTAATTACAATTCACACAATCAATGTTATGAGAAGGGAACATTTCTTACATACTTTTGTTTATCGTGTTATAACTTACAGAAGTGCTATGAGAAATCTTAACTTTAATCAGATATATACCACGGAATATTCCTACACTGAAGAAGGAAAGCAATGCAATTGAATCTTCTTTTCTATCCATCTTTACCATGTTCCATCCAAAAGGCTATGCTTCTTATTTATCAGCACTCTGCTTCCCCAGTGAGATAAACAACATTCTTTAAAAGATATATTGCCAGACTTTACAGTAGAATTCATTTGCTGGGGTGATAAATCTAGAGCTAAGCCAGAATACAGTCTCATTTAATCTGAGAACATTGTCACAATTTATGTAATGGGCTACTCTAAAGGTTAACAAGAAAACATCCTATCTCTTTTTTTTCAAATGTCAGCCAAATATTTTATAGATTTCTCTGTGTCTCTCTTGTAGCTCCTTTAGTTAAATTAGTGCAGCTGTCTCAGAGATCAGATTTAAGGCCTTTCAATGTTCCCTTGATCTGAGAACAGATGTCTTGGGAGTATTACCAGGCAAAAAGGTAAAGTCGACTAGTGCAGCATATTTTCTAAGCACATTATAAGTGCAGAACAGATAGGTGGGTAGGTAAGATATACTCTGTGTACTAAGAGACTCTTAACATCCTGAAAACAAGCTTACAACATCCAAAAGCAGATACAGCTAAAACTCACTGGGCCAGTGCTGTCCTTTGTTTGTAGAAACATCTGGTAGAATTTTGCTTGGTTAAAAATCCAGTAAAAAATTAGTTTAACAGGATGGCTCAAATTTAGCATTGATATTGAATGGCAAGAAATGCACTTTACAAAAGAGCAATTTGACGCTCTGGAGAGCTCAGATGAAAACATGATGTCTAGGCATACAGAAAGGAAAAAGTCTTTTGCATGTTCTCGATTTTCTGAAATTATTCTCGCAGCCTAAAATGAAATCCAGTGGTATGCTTTGGGCACAATGATCAGAGGTTCTCTGTCTTCTGCACCTGTGCAAATGAAACCCTTCAACCACAGACAACTTCACAAATCCATTTGAGAACAACTGACCACTGAAATAAGGAAGCACTATTTTTCTTTCCTTGTGCTTCCTTCCCATAAAGGGTAGCTGTACTCTAATTAGGCTACTTGGCTCAGGGAACAAATCACCTGGGTAGGAAATAAGGCCTCTAACTGTCCGGCTGCTGGTGTTCATGTAACTAAGTGAATTTCCAAAGCTTTAATGTGGCCATTACTGGCACCACCTCTTGCAGGGAAAAAAGGAAATCTGTCCTCAAATCTCTGACCATTAGACAGAAGATGAGTAGCATAATTTTCAAAGAAAAGAGTGACCGTTATCCTACTCCTCCAAAGAACAGCTGTTGAACTGAAATTTTTCTCAAGGCCTTCTTCCATACAGGGACTCTCCATGTATGGACCAACAATGTTCGTGGTTCTGCTGTAGTCTCTAAAGGGAGTACTCAAGGAGTCATCAGATGAGTCCTTTCTGTATCTAACCTTATTATGGAAAGTAAGTCAACATAGACGGGACATGTACGCATGCAAAATAAAAAGCCATATTTAGTGTGTTAATAAACCCCATCATGGCCAATTCTTGTTTTGTGAGCACCTTAAGAAATGGGCTAGTGGTAAGACTGGAGTAGCTGCACCATACATTCAATATTTGAACTGACAGCAATATAAAATTTTTGAATATGTCATAGCTGTAGAACAGAAGAATATTTAAATCTCACTGGGGATTTCATAGAATCTAAAGTTTATTTAGCACATTGTCCATTTTCACCTGACCAGAGTGATGCAAGGACCGACAGATTGTCTATGAATTAAAAAAAAATTATACGATGTTTGTGTTTCAATTTTTATATTGTAATACTTTCTGTGTCTGAATCATCAGTAAGGATGTAATCTTTAAGAATGAAAACCAGTAAAAGTATTTTATAAATTATTGTCATAGTGTGGTCAATTATAGGCACAGAAATGTGTTTTATATAAACATAAGACATTTATGAACATGAGATTATCATACCTAAGTGATTGCGAAAAGATCAATAATACGCAGTTGTACCAGAGTGATGGTGTATCTTACAGGCGTGCACTGAAGCACCTAAAAAGTTCTACAGATAAAGCAGTTAAAAGTGTTATCCTATAGTGCTGCTGTTGGCATCTGCCAAAATAAATGGAACCTACTTTACTAGAAATTGTCATCAGTTTCTCATTTGTGCTGTAAAATTAGCAACTCCAGCATTGTTGGGAACAGGGAGGAGAAAACACACTACAGTTTGAAGTTTTCTGAACTTTAAAAATGTTTTTTCAAACACTTGGTGTTTTACTACATAAGCTTAAGCATTGTGAAACATCCCATCCACCCTTGTAATTAAGCTACTGTTTATTTGTTTTTATGGAGTTTAAATTAAAACCATGATTTTTCCTACCTAAAGGGAAGCCAGGGTTGAGCAAACATCAAGAAAATCATAAAAGAGAAACTTCTGTATGATGTTGCTTGTTTTTTCCTATAAAATATAAAGGGTGAAATCCTAGCCTATTGAAGTCATTGGGAGATTTGTAATTGACTTTGAAGGGCTGAGATTTCATCCTTAAGAAACAAAGCTAGATTTTCCAAAAGTAGTCTGTGATTTGGAGTTGCTTGTATGTGCCTGCTTGATCCTTTGACTGTGCTGAGCTTTAAAGCTCTAGAACTCAGAGCTGCTGATGCTCAGCACCTCTGAAATAGACTCTTACTTGTCTTAATTTGGATGCTTAAATCATCACTGAACCAGGAATTAAAAGTTGCCTTTGGAAATTTTTAGCCTACTTCTTTAAAAAGGGTTTAAAAAAACCTGTACTGTACATATCAAAAACTTTGTTATTGTTATTAAAATAAGCTGTGTGGAATAAATTAAGAGCAGAAGTGAAAATTGGCAAGAGATATGATCATGAAAATAGCAGTTTTTCAGTGTTGCCCTGGTTTTTGTAACCCTCCTTCATTGGACATGTTGAAACAGGGGAAAAGAGTTAGTGGGATACTTCCATCAGCCTCTATTAAGAGATAAGAAGAATCTGAAACTACAGAAAACAGAAGTGACACATTTACAGCACTTGCAAAGGAGAGGTAGAGAGAATGGATTTGTTTAAAGGGCACATTTAAATTTAGATTGGCAGTTTCATACTGTTTAAACAATTTCCTCATCAGAAACTGTATTTTTTTTCTTCCTCAGCTCATGTGCTTACCATGTTGCTATCAATCACTAGCAACAGAAGTCTACAAGAAGAATTATATGCAATTGGAAATAAAAAATCCTTAGACAGTATGGGTTGAATTCTTGAAGATTTTACATGAAAAGTGCAAAATTATCTCTTCTTTGCTGTCTCCAGCAGGTGTTACAAGTTTTTTCTCATGCTTTCTCCTTTGTTGCAGCCACAGGGCATTGCAGAGGAGACAAGGGGATAAATTTCTAGAAGGAACAAAAGAGAAAGTTCACAGTTCAACTGACTTCTCACTAAGACTGGTTTAAATGAAGAAATTTAGCATTTGTCTGTATTGGTGGAAGCAGAAGAGGTCCAGGGCTGTTCAAGTATGCTTTTCTTCCTCTGGAAGTATGGAGTATTTGGAAAACTGGGAAGTAGCCAATGCTGTATTGCACTGTATCAAATACCTACAAAGAAATCTGAAACACCCGTGAGGATGCTGAACACTTTATCCGAAATCCAACTCCTTCCTTTTTGCTACATCAAAAGGAAGGCAAAGGCCATACTAGGATAGATCTCCTACCAGGCCAGGATTTTCATAGGGTACCAGCTCCTACATCTATGGGAAAACAAAGATTGATGTGGTTAGCATCACCTTTGACTCCTTCCCGATAATCTTATACAGTTGAGATGTAAGTGCAAGTCCAGAGCAAAGCTTAAACTTGTATCTTCAGCACCTTAGCAGATGGAATTGCTAATTCTGCGACCACACCTTTGCCCCAGTGCCTATTCTACACCCCAAATGCAAAGAAAGGGTGTTTCTGGCAAACAAAATTAGATGATCTGATGGGATGTCAGAGACAGAACACTTCAGGAGGCAAAATATACATGTTGGGGACAGCCTGACTCGATGCGTGTTTATTCTTCTAGTGTATTAGCTAAGTAGAGGAGTATTGTTCTAGGGGAAAAGAAGAATAATTAAAAAAAAAATTGCCAAGCTGATGTCTCCTTTTTTTTTTCCTTAAACACATTGTAGCAAGTAATTAGTTTTTAAATTATGTCAGTTTTGATGTTTACTGTTCAGATCATCTTAGCTTAATGGAACATCTTCCTCTTGGATATCATTTTCCAGCTCTTACATTATAATTATTCTGAGCTCCAAAAGGCAGTATTATATGATTAGTACAAATGAGGTCTTGAATAGAATGAAAATGCATATAAATACAATTTTTTTTTCCCTGTATTAAAAAAAAAATTCACATGTTGTGCCTTTTTTTTGAAAAAGGTCATCCCAAGAAATAGCTGAGGTTTAGAAGTTTCAACACGACATGGAAATAGTTGACACTGTACTGCAATGTACAGTCTTGTTCCAGACAAAACCAGATACATGATTTGAAAATTGCCTGATGAGCACTCTTAGGACTGAAGTTCTCTTTTTTTTTTATTAACTTGTCTGGGACTTTATTCTGTTTCCAGTTCATTTTGCACAGTCTTAGAGATACTTCTGCAGAATGAAATTAAACTGGGAGATAATAAATCAGTGCATTTTCAGCAAACTTTGTAAGCAAAGGAACCAAATAATAACATTAAGTCTAAATTAATCCATCACTAAGACTTATATTTCAGTAATTTATAAACCATGAGTATGCTTACTAGTAAAACTTTTTATTGGGTAATACCCATTTTTACACAATATACTGAGAAAAAAGAGTTTGAAATTTCCTTATGTTAAAAATCTTCCATACCTATTGTGTACAACTGGAATTTCTAAAAGTATATTCTAATTTATTTCTGCCTGGAACATATACACCTTTTTTTTTTAAAAAAAAAGGTAATATTGTATTAGAGGACAAACATTCCAACAAGAACTATCAATGATGAACATCAGAAAATATTTTCCATTGTGAAATACCTGAAAATGCAAACCTTGTATATAATCTGAAAAATCTGTAAAGTCCATAATTTGTACAGTCAAATACATGCAGATAGTACGTGATATTATTCTTAAAAGGAATGCTATGTAGGATCATTAAAAATGTCTGCAAATGGAAACTCAACCAAATTGGACCTAACCACATTACACGCTCTGATATATTGATGTCAGAAAGACCAAAATGTCTACAATAAATCCTCCGTATTACTGGAAACTCATTATGAAATTAGAGTAAGAATACAAAAATACACAAGTAGCAAAATAACATCCGTATATATCAGAAGCATTAAAGGCAAAAAAAATATCTGTTACAGTAGAGGAATTTTTAATAACAAATAAAAATATGAGCTTGCAAGGCAACTGTCAAATAATTTTTTTTAAAATTTCATTATGTATGTTCTATATTCCAATTGTTGTACATGGATGTTTGTATCTCTATATTTTATTATGGAATTTTCAATAGAGCCAAAGGAAAATAGGTGGTAATGCTCAAATCACACTCACCTTCCCTTTGACTTCTTTGAAAACCCGAAGGAAAATGTGCAGTCTGCTACCCTCGTTAGTCTGCTAATTAACGTTGTTGAAGACAGACAGGAATGCTAAGTTTTAAGTTGTACTGGTTTTCCATAAAGGTATGAGAAGATGACATATTTGTGACTACTTTCACATTACCAGAAAGTGTTTTTCCAACTCTGTTATCACATTGATTCACCAAACAAAAGAATGTGTTAGCAGTTCGTGTCCCAAAAGAGACATGTTTTTATGGTTGATTTTTTTTAACATCCCAAAGTCTGAATAACTGGACCAAATGCTAGTCTCCATTATACTGTGGAATATTTAATAAAGGAAAAGAGTTCATTCAATAAGTCATTCTTAAGCATGTCATGGACCATGAACAGCTCTGCTTTCCTAATTAATATATACACATATGTTGAATCTTAAGGACAACTATGATGATTTTGTGGAAGAATAACATTCCCAAATGGATAAACAAAGTGGCACTGTGATTTGTATCAACATTGTGCAAGAGTGGAGGAAATCACAATTAAGTTTTTTTTTCCATAGCTGGAGCAGGCTTGAGCTGGAACATGAGTTGTTTTGGAGATAGACTGTGGACAGCATTTCACTGATATCTTATTCTCATATTTCTAAAAGCGTAGGTAGGTGAATATTCTCCTTAAGCCACTACATATGTTATTGATCACATTTCCAATTGCATTATTAAAAAATAAAATGAAATAATTCAGCATGTCAAGAATCATTGAATGTGAAGACTGTTTTTTTTTTTTCTTTGATCTCCCTTTTCAACATTAGGGTTTAAATTGGTGTTCTTGTTGCATCAGATAAATAACACTAACAAAAGCAATTGAGCAGTAAAGTAAACAATACTCAAACCAAGATTAAAATGGCACTAGAAAGAGAAATTCTTACTGTGGGCATGCTGTGCAAGTCTGTTTATGTCTGTTAAAAAAAAAATGCTAGGACTATATTCACAATTTGGGTTATGTAGAAATAGTGGTGTCCCAGACAATTTTAAGGGTTCGATTTCACTATATTTAAGAAAATAGGCTTTTTTTTTTTTTTTGTGCAATGGCATCAAAAAGCAGTCTACAATTAAATAATATTAATTAGTTGAGTTATTGGACAGATACTCTGAACAGCATAGGAGTTTATATTTCCTTTGAAAGCCACGTGTTCTAATTAAACATTGTATTCTAGCCTGTCAGTAAATTTCCACTGTAGACTTTGTTTCACAACACAAAAATTATTCTTAGGCAAAATATTTTCTTAAACACATCTATATATTCTATGGTTTGATCTAAAATTAACCACAGTATTACAGTAACTGTGAAAATGTGGCACATTAGCTGTTTGTGCTGTGTTCATAGGAGATATTGCTTGAGTTTGGCATCATTCTTCCCTCTTCCAGGAAAGCCATGGTTGTGATATTTTCTGAGTGAAACTGAAGTAGTATTTTCACTGTTCTGATTATTGTTTCCTTTTCAAAGACTGTGCCACTACTTTATTGTAAGAACACAAAGACTGGTAGAAAACATAAAAACAGATAGAGAACTGGTAAAAGGCCACTCATTTAAAAAAAAAAAAAAAACAAATCAACAGAGAAATAAAATTAATAGGATTCAGGGTGGCCTTTTACCCTTAAATTTTCCCAATGACATGCTATCTCATGAATCATCTCTCTAAGGAACACCGCTGATGTCAGACAAGAATGTTCTATCGCTTTTTCTTAGGAGGGGCAACAAAGAAAAAGGGTCACACATTTCTTTTTGAAATTTGGAAAGTACTGCACAGCTGATCCAAACAAAGCAATAAAGGGGTACAATGAGCCATCAATCCAAGTACAGGCTTTACAGTCTTCATTGGAAAAAAGTACCAAAAAAAAGGAGTATCTTTGGTGTTCTAAATTCCCTTGGCGGTATTTTTATCTCCTTTTTCATAAACTCTATGAGATAATTATTCTTGTAATTGAATTGTATTTAAAAAAATTATACAGAATTTGTGAATAAAAGAGAAAAGTAATTAAATAGAGGCCTAACTGATGTATTATTACAATATTTAGAACCATAGAATGATTTGGGTTGGAAGGGACCTTTAGAGGTCATCTAGTCCAAGCCCCCTGCAAGGCGCAGGGACATCCTGACTAGATAAGGTTGCTCAGAGCCCTGTCCAGCCTGGCCTTGCATGTTTCCAGGGACGGGGTATCTACCACCTCCCGAGGCAACTTGTTGCAGTTTTTCACCACCCTCATCATAAAAAAAAAAATTTCTTCCTTCTATCTAGTCTAAATCTATCCTCTTTTAGTTTAAAACCATTACCCCTTGTCCTGTCATAACAGGCCCTGCTAAAAAGTTTCTCCTGGTCTCTCTTATCAGTCCTCTTTAGGTACTGGAAGGGTGCTATAAGGTCTCCACAGAACCTTCTCTTCTCCAGGCTGATCAGCCCCAACTCTCTCAGCCTGTCCTTGTAGGAGAGGTGCTGTAGTCCTCTGATCATCTTCATGGGTCTCCTCTGGACTTGCTCTAACAGATCCGTATCTTTCCTGTGCTGAGGCCTCGAGAGCTGGATGCAGTACTCAGGTGGATTCTCATGAGAGTGGAATAGAGGGGCAGAATCACCTCCCTTTGTCTGCTGACCATGCTTCTTTTGATGCAGCCCAGGATGTACATTGCTGGCTCATGTTCAACTTCTTGTCCACCAGCACACCCAAGCCCTTCTCCTCACGGCTGCTCTCAATCCATTCTCCACTCAGCCTGTATTTCTTCTTGGGGTTGCCATGACCCACGTGCAGGACCTTGGACTTGGTCTTGTTGAACTTAATGAGGTTCTCATGGGCCCACCTCTCCAGCCTATCAAGGTCTCTCTGGATGGCATCCCTCCCCTCCAGTGTGTCCAGTGCACCACATAGCTTGAGGTTGTCGGCAAACTTGCTGTGGGTGCACTCTATCCCACTATCTGTATAAATAATCAAGTTGTTAAATAGGGCTGGTCCCAATACTGATCCCTGAGGAATGCCACTCATCACTCATTTCCACTTGGACATCGAGTCATTGACCACCACTCTCTGAGTGCGACCATTCAGCCAGTTCCTTATCCACTGAGTGCTTCATCTGTCAAATCTGTGTTTCTCCAGTTTACAGAGAAAGATGTCATGTGGGACAGTGCCAAATGCTTTGCACAAATCCGGGTAGATGGTGTTAGTTGGTTGTCCCTTATCCACCAATGCTGTAACCCCGTCATAGAAGGCCACCAATTTAGGCAGGCACAATTTGCCCTTAGTGAAGCCATGTTGGCTGTCAACAATCACCTCCTTATTTTCCATGTGCCTTGGCATAGTTTCCAGGAGGATCTGCTCAATGATCTTACCAGGCACAGAGGTGAAGTTGGCTGGCCTGCACTTCCCTGGGCCTTCCTTGTTTCCATTTTTAAAAATGGGGGTTATGTTTCCCTTTTTCCAATCAGTGGGAACCTCAGGGGACTGCCATGACTCCTCAAATATGATGGACAGTCACTTGGCAACTTCATCTGTCAGTTCCCTCAGTACCCGCGAATATATCTTGTCGGGTCCCATGGACTTGTGCATCTTCAGGGTCCTTAGATGGTCTTGAACTTGCTCTTCTCTTACAGTGGGCAGTTCTTCATTCCCCCAGTCCCTGCATTTGCCTTCTATGATTTCAGCAATGTGGCTAGAGCCCTTGCCAATGAAGACTGGGGCCAAATCTTTTGAGTACCTCAGCCTTCTCCATGTCCTGGGTAACCAGGTCTCCCATTTCCTTCCAGAGAGGTCCCACATTCTCTTTGCTCTTCCTTTTGCCCTCAAAGTACCTAAAAAAAGCTTTTCTTGTTGCCCTTGATGTCCCTGGACAGATTAAATTCTCTCAGGGCTTCAGCCTTTCTTACCTGATCCCTGGCTGCTCAGAAAATGTGTGTATTCCTCCCAGATTATTCGCCCTCTCTTCCACCATCTGTAGGCCTCCTTTTTGGTTTTTAGTTGGTTGAGGAGCTCCTTGTTCATCCATGCAGGCTGCCTGGCATTTTTGTCAGACTTTCTGTTTTTTTGAGATGCATCACTCCTGAGCTTGGAGGAGGTGATCCTTGAATGTCAACCAACTTTCCTGGGCCCCTGTTCCCTCCAGGGCTGTATCCCATGGTACTTTGCCCAGCAGATCCCTGAAGAGGTCAAAGTCTGCTCCCCTCAAGTCCAGGGTAGAGAGCTTGCTGCACACTCTCCTCGCTGCCCTAAGGGTCTTGAACTCCACCATTTCACAGTCACTGCAACCAAGGCTGCCCTTGAGCTCCATTTGCCTAATGTTTAAGCACGTGGGCCATTCCATCAAAATTTACTCAGGTATCTCTTTGAATAATGTGAATAACTGGGAGAGAGAAGTCAGGCACTGAAGTAAGAGGGAGGGATGGGTTGAATTTCCATCACTGTGTGATGGGAGCCTACTTATCAATATTATAGTGTCCTATACAGACCTCAGACAAAGTCAGGCAGCACCGTCCTAGAGACAGTATAAATACAGAGTGAGTATCAGTATTTGTTTCATAAGGTTTGCACTCTGTATATTCATGAAAGAAAGGAGGCAGAGATTGCACAGCTGGTAGTAACAATAACACACTAAAAATAGAAACTGTCTTTGTGAGCATTAGGTTAATGCCATGTTAACTGTCTCTCTTTGCTCTTGTTAAGCTGCTACACTCTAGATGTTTCAAACTTGTTTTGCCATAGTTGAACTCAGATATAAGACTCTGGACACTAATTAAATGTGCCTACTAACACCATTTAGCCTAAATGCCATGTCCCACATTTTCATATAAACTTTAAAAAACAATATAAATACTATAAACCCCATAAAAAAACTATTAATAAACCAATAACCTGAGTATTAAGTGAAAAAAGTACTCCATGTACTCCTTCACTAATCATCTGCCTGTTCAGAGCAATTAACAATCAGTACTCATGACTGTTGAAGATGAAAATAGGACTACTAAATTTATATTGCTCTCCTCTGGGTTCTTTCTTTGTGTGTATTTTAAAATTCAATTTTTTATTTCTATTTCCTGGCATAGAGCACATAGGGCATCAATATTTTTAGAATGTGCTGCTATTACAAGAAATCCTTTCACGGATTTTCATATCCAAAAGGAAGAAGTATTTGAAATTTGCTAGGCCTAGGAGAGATCTTCCACATGATTCATTATTAAATGTAGACTAGGTCCAGAGATATACCAGGACTGACAGTAATACTCAATGAGTGTGGATACACATTTTTTTTTTTTTTTTTGAAGCTGGGGGGGGAAATAATAATGCAAATTTTTGGATGCCCCTTTTTTTTTGTGCCCGGAGTTCTCTAGGATCCTAACGTTATGGATGCAGATTACTTACCTGGCAATGAATGAGTGCCAGAAGCAACTAACTCTACATGTGCTAAAAATTAGCTCCAATAAAGACTTCTAAAGTTAGGTTAGGTACTTGATTTGTAAGAGACCAGTAGAAAGAAAAAAAACCCTTTTCATTCTGCTCCTATCTGCCTTTTAAAGATGATTGGAACAACACAGTTTTATCTTTTCCAGGAAAGCTATTCATTTCTTCCTCAGTAGCCATTTCTCTGGCCTTTCAGGTGTATTCCTGGCTTTCTATCAAAGACCAGAAGGAAACCAACATTTCTCTGTCTGTGCATCAAGCCTGCATCTTTTTCATTTTCTCATTTTTCCTTTCCCAGAGTGTTCTCTTCACTTTATTGCATTTTTAAGAGCTTCACAGAATCACCATGGGTATGATGCTTTCTCTTTTCCATCTGCTGAACCAGCTGCTTTATTCTTCCTTCCTCCTCATTCTGTTATTTCTCCTTTGTCACCATCCCTGAGTGACTATTCTTGTTTTGTCTCCTTACCATATTCAATATTCATTCCTTTTACTTTTCACTTACTTTACAGAATAAATGATTTTAGGTGACTATGCAGAAGAA